>JBBMOL010000668.1:0-97328 GCA_037954665.1 Laguncularia racemosa
CCATAGGGGGCACTTTTTGAGACATTTCTATCATAGGTTAGTCAGCCCATAGGGGGCACTTTCCTAAAAAAAAAAAATAAATAAATCTACCTCATGGTTAGCCCATAGGGGGCACTTTTTGAGGCATTCAATTCAAGGTTAGTCAGCCCATGAGGGGCACTTTCCTAAACTTTCCCGATTAGTCAGCTCTTGGGGCACTTTTCGGAAATATTCTTCCAAACAGTTGCTAGTCTAACAAGATGCTTCTGTTGACAGGTAGCCAGCTCATAAGGGCGCTTCCTAAGTAAATCTTCTTTCCAAGGTTGCAAGTCTGATAAAACGCTTCCTATCATCCTTTCTCATACATTCCTACACAATGCTTGAGATGTGTCCTATCGCCAATTAGTCAACCTATAAAGCACTTTTTGGGAAGGAACATTACCTTGAATTGTTAGGAACATCTTCAATCATAGGATTATTAGCTCTTGGAGCATTCTCCTACCAAAAACCTATTTAAGAGGCCAAAAATGGCGTCTTTCTTATCTTTGTAGTCAAGTTTTTCAAACTTTACCACAAAGAGAGGCAGCTGTAAACACCCCATTTTTGCCCTAAGAATCAGTAATTTTCAATAATAATCAATTTTCAATTTTTTCCAATTTTTCTCTAATTTACCATAAATAATAAAAATATTGAAAAAATAAAAATAAATAGGAAAACATATCAATTTTGAAAAAATGATTTCAGAAATAGCAATAATAAATAATAAACAAATTTTACAAAATTTGGAATTTTCAAAAAAATACAAAAAAATAGAAAAATCGCATTGCATATATGCAATTTGCGAAATTAGAAAAATCAGGAAAGTGGGCTAGCTCAGCTGGTCCGGACCATGGGCTAAGGCACACAGTGCGGGTGCGATGTCAGGGGTTCGAAACGCGGGGGAAGCAGTTTCCACGTTTTGCGAATTTTTCATTTACCCAGGACACATGGCAGCATCTGATTGGCTGGAGGAAGCGCACGCGCTGGGCGCGTGATCGTCTCCTACCTCGAGCCCGAGATCGCCGGCGGAAGGAAAAATCCGTATTTCGGCCGTTTTGATTCGATTTTTTTGCACAAATCCAACAGATCTTCAACATAAATAAGATAAACATTATCTAATTGGAATCAAATCGCAACAAATCGAGGGATTGACATAAATCGGAGTTGGTTTTTCTAACCGAAAATCCGATCAGCTTCAATAGGAGGAAATCCGAGCTTATCCAACTCGGTTTCAAGTGCCTATAAATAGAGGAGGATGGGAGGAAGCAAAAGCACGAATCAGAATTGAGAGAAAGTAAGGAAAGAGTGCAAATCGGAGAGCATCGGAGGAGACCCAAAACCGCGAAGCACCGGCCGGAGTTGAACCACCACTAAGAGGTGATCTGGGAGCAAACCACCGCCACCATTGGATTCAACAACCTCGAGAAGCTGGGATTCAACACCTCACTCGCTGCAAAAGGCCACTGGAATGCCGTAAACGAGCCTTCCCTGCCGCCGTGTCCGATCAATCCGACCCGACCCGCGCACCGACCCGGATCCAGGTAAGTCAGATTTTCCGGATTTTTTTTCATTTAATTTACTTATTTTGTTTATTTATTTTTTCTGAATTAATTTATTATTTATTTATTGGTTTTTGTTAGTTGCTTAGTTATTTATTTATTAGTTTTTGTTATTTGTTTAGTTATTAGTTATTTATTTGTTTCCATTTTCAATAATTAGAAAAATGTACAAATTAGGTTTTTTTTTAGGATTTAATAATGTAAAATAAATAATAAAATATAGAAAAATAGTAAAAATATTAGGAAAATAATAATAAAATTTTAGATGTCAAAATAGGATAGATAATAAACCAAAAATCACAAAAATCAACAAAAATTCCCAAAAATCACGAAAATCAACAAAAATCTCAGAAATCACAAAAATAACAAAAAAAAAATCATAAAAAAATTCAAAAATCATAAAAAATGAGTTTTAGAACTTAGAAAAATCCTTTTATTGAAATAAATCCAAAATTGATGTTTTTTCCCTAAAAATCATTTTCAAAATAAAATCAAAGCTTAGGTTTAGAAGTTTTTTTAGAAAAAAAATCCTAAAAATGGTAAGAACATAAACTAAAAGAGGTTTTCAAAATTAAAATTCACAAACAAACTTAAAGTTTTCAGAAAAAGCGAACTACGGCTTATTTGATCCTGAATAGCAGGTACGTAGGCACCCATTCGGGTCAACCTATAAAAATTAATGAAAAATCATTTTCTTGAAATAATTCAAAAACATAATAAAAAGTAACAGAAACACAATAAAAACACATTTCTAAAGAGGAACAATTTCAGGAGATTAGGTGGTAACCGTAAAGGTTTTAATAGGTTAGCCTCCAGACTTAGAAACTCTGGTTTTCCCTTTTCCTTTTTTTTCAAAAATGAAAAAAAAGAAATAACGACGACTAGTGGTCTAAATTAAGACTAATCCGCTCCTTTAATCTTAATTCAATATTTCCCAACAACAGTTGGGTGGCAACTCCAAAATTAAACGAAATTCTTAACTCAAGTCGAAGATCTACATTAGATGAGCATAGGGTCTAGTCTAGATCGGATTAGGAATGGGAATTCAAAAATTAAACTCGACACTAAGAACCCCTTTCCACAAGTGATAATCACGTTTCAAGAAGTAATCTTAAAGGAAGAACCGAATTCAAATGCAAAGTATCTCAATTAAGCATAAGAATTCGAAAATAATAGGAAGCAAATTTGTCCAAGAACTATCTCAATTCACCCCTAGATATGACACACTAGAGAAGAAAAGAAATCACAACAAAATGAAATTGATATTACTCACAATTTCAAGGTGTTGCACTCGCTACAATTTCAACTCTTGGGATTGAAATTGATAAGAGTCTAATGACAATTGGTCTTCAACAAAAATAGTCCATGAAATTGATAAGAGTCCCGAAATGATTACAACATAAATAGTCCATGCAAATGAAAAATATATAAAAGAAATTGGTCTTCAAGATGCCAGTCTTCTATAGGATCCATCGGTCCAGCTCATCACCGGTTTAGGTCTGTCCATGGATAACTTACAAGCTGAGTCTGAGTGAGTTTGTCCATTGCCCTATAAAATATGGTAAGTGTGCCTTTTGGAAAACACAATACAAGAATAATAGAAAAGAGGTTAATATATAAATAATTCCGGGGTCGATCTGCTTAAAATGGGCCCTCATCACCAAGATTTGAAATCCTTTAGTTTTTGCCCTAATGATAGGTCTTGTCGGATTTTTATTCCTATCAACATGAGTTTTTTGTATTAGGTTCAATTGATATATTCCGACCTAATTGAGGGTCCTAAGGTGTTAATGTAATTTTAATAACCTTAATGAAAGATGAATCTTTGTTAATGTAATTAGAATTAGGAATTAATGATTCCGGGAGGAACATTGATTTGGTATCAGATACTCCTCGGTTTAGAGATAATTGTCATTTGTTAATGGAAACCTTGAGGATAAAGTCATACGATAATTAGAGGAGTAGTAAGGGTAGGGTATTGATAGGAATCAAAATCCGAAAAAACCTATCGTTAGGAAAAGAGTCAAAGGAATTCGAATCTTGGCGATGAGGGTCCATTTTGAGCAACTCGACCCCGGCATTATTTGTTTACTAATCTCTTTTCTCTTATTCATGTATTATATATTCCAATAGGTACACTTATTAGGCTTTACAGGGTGATGGATAAACTCACTAAAACTTAGCTTATGGGTTATCTATGGACCAACCTAAACCAGTGATGAGCTGGGCCGATGAATCCTGTGGAAGAGCTAGCATCTTGATGACTAATTTTTATATATTTGTTATTTACTTAGACTATTTATGTTGTAATCATTTTGGGACACTTTTATTTGGTTGTAATTGAGTTTTAGGACCAGCCACCCTAAAAGTGGCATAGTTGTAATTTTGTGTATTTTCTAATCCTAAAGGGAGCAAGTATAAATACTTGCTTAAAGTAAGGTTTGAGGAGGCATTTTTTAGATTTGAACATACACTTATGTGAGGGAATTAGGGTTCTTCCTAGTTCAATTTCTCTTATCAATTTCAATCCCAAGAATTGGAATTGTGGCGAGTGCAACAAAGGGAAATTGTAAGTCATATCAATTTCTTATTGTTGTGTTTCTTTTCATCTCTAGTGAGTCATATCTAGGGTTAGATTGAAGTCTTCTTAGTCAGATTTTGATTGCATTTGTAATCAAACTATCATTGCATAATTAATTGGTTTTTAGCACTTGTTAATACCATCAATTTGTCATTATACTTGTGGCGTGGAACTTCTTTGTTGTAAGGAGGATCACGGTTTGAATTTGTGTATTGTTGATTGGAATTCTCTTGGAATTTAAGTTGGATAATTTATTCAATTAAGGATTATCATCTTTGTGGATTTCATCTTGATGGGTGTCGAATGCAACAAAAATAAAAACCTAATCCTAAACAATTATATGATTTGCATATAGTGGTGAGTAGGGTTGAATCCACAGGGATTGGTTAAATATATTTCTATTCAAAGAGAATAAAGAAGAAAAGAAAAATGGGGGGTTTGTTTGTGAATCAAATAATGTTGAAACAAAATAATAAAGTCGAATATTGATAAAAGCCTAGCTAAAGGAATCAAGATAGTTTAATTCTAGGAATTGATCATCGATGCAAATGTTTTCTATTCTTATTTCTAGATAAACTGGTTATGGTTATTAACAAGCTCTAACAACCTATCTCTCTGTACTTCTTCGATAACCAAAACAAGCTCTTTGATTATTTCTCTTATCGATTAGACAACCCTAGACAAGCTCTTAGGATTTAATCTATTAATAGCATTAAAAACTAGAGAGACTACCAATTCATGCCAGTAGATTATAAGATAACCTATTTAAACATGATCATACATCTCCATAACATGAATTCGATCATCTATTTTATAACCAAACATGTTATTGTGTCACTGAGAGTAGAACAATCAAATAATTACGGATTTGACGTGCTAGTTGACAATATATTAACTTGCTAATTGAGTAGAAGAGCTCTAATTCATACCAATCAACCAAGATAATAATGACAAGACGTTCAAAAGATATATGAATATCCAAAAACAAAGAATAGATTAAATACAAATCAATTAGATCTCACAATTCGTGGAGAATCAAACTTCTATGACCCTTTGGCTAGAAAAACTACTTAGCTACACATGTTCATCATAAAAACGAAAATTAAAAATGAAAACATAACAAGCCTCTATTCCCGGCTGCCTGCTCTGCCTCCTTCTTTCCTTCTTGTCTCCAAGATGATTCAAGATTCCCTTAACCCTCTAGGGTTAGTTCTATTTATATTGTTAAAGGAATGGCAGGTGATCTTTTGCTAGCAAGATACGAAAATATCTTTCCTTTTTCAAGTAAATCTCGAGAAGAAAATAATCGTCCGCCTGGCACGCCCTACAACACGGCCGTGAGTCAAGCCATGCCTTCCTCTATGGGTAATCTACAAGTCTTCATCCGTGATCAGTGTGTACCACGGCTTCAACCATGGCCAGATCTCAAGCCGTGCCATCCTCTGGTTGATGTTCCACAATTTCTCATCCTTGGCACGTCTTCCATTTCAACTTCCACCACGGCTTCGACCACGGCTGCCACCACGTCTTCCACCACTGTCGTGTCACAAGCCGTGTCTCTCTCCTTCTCATGCAGTGTGTAGCACGGTTTCTTCCATGGCCGTGTCTAAAACCGTGCCTCCTTCTAAACAGATACACGGTCGTGTACTTCAACCGTGTATTTTCCCGTGTATTCTTCAAGACAGATACATGGTCGTGTACTTCAACCGTGTAGTTTCCTGTGGCTTCAAAACTAAGTACACGGCCGTGTACTTCAACTACACGCCCATGTACTTTCCTTTGACGGTGTAAATCCTTGTCTTTGATCCAAGTTGTAGATGACTTCTCTAATTTACTTGAATTAGCACCCTTAACTCCATTTAACCTGATTTATCACCATAATAGAATTAAGTACCATTTCCTTATGATTTCTATAAAATCTATAAAAAATTAACACACTTCATACTATAAAGATTGAGTATAAAATGGCTCTATCAAATTCCCCCACACTTAAACTCTTGCTTGTCCTCAAGCAAATGAATCAAATCAATTGAGAAATCCGTCATAGATTATACAAAAATTTCTTTTCATCATTCCAAGCATCTGTTCATTTGTAATTCATGACTTGTAATTTTAATGTCTACCACTTCAACCAAACTGGTTTCATGTGATCAAATTACCATGGACAAAATTTAATAGCTAATCTAAACAAAACAAACTTTAATCCTCATGTTTAGCAAAAGAATTTTTATTCCAAAAGTAAATACTTAATCCACTAAGGAAAAACACCCAATTAAACTTCATTGGATTTTATCAAGTATATAATCCTTGCAACATAAAGTAAAATCATATAGTATCAACTCTTTCCATAGATTTTCTCCCTTTTTATTATAAGTCTTGTTTAATTCAATGAATGTTTACATTCATTTTTCTTTTAATTTAATCAAGCATCTATTTTGATGGGTTTTTTCCCGCTTCTTTTCATGAACTTTTGCCTTTTTTGCCCTTATCGTTATAGTGAGTTCATTGAGTCGGCACATCCCGAGCTCGTCACTCAAGTGATCGGGTTTTGAGATACCCCCACGGACTCTTCCTCACTTTAACATTCAAGTTTGAGTACTCTTAACTCAATTAGTTGAATCATTGGAATAATGGCTATGCTTGATTTATTGTTTATATATATATATATATATATATATATATTTAGAACAACTTCAAAGAGTATACAGTTGCTAATATAACCTAGAAGTAAACTTGTTTATTTTTCACTTAGGGACTCGACTTACTCTTAGACTTCCAATTCTAAAGCTAAATACAAGGTAAATTTGTTTCTTAAAGATTTCACTACTTAATTTTAACCAAGTATTCTAATCACAACAGTAGGTGAGTAAAGCATTTGAACAAGTCAATTTCACATTTTGTAGATGCTTATTATAACATTTAGTACAATCTCCAGATTTCATGATAATTTTGAAAAAAATTGGCTTAAAATTGCTTAAGGACAAACATTCAGAGTATAAGTCAGTTCTCTATTCTCTATATTTTATTATTCTCTCCCCCACACTTAGCTTGAACAGTGTCCTCACTGTTCTTAATTCAGCACAATTAAAGAGGAATTAACAACACAAGGAACATTAGAGAATAAGAGAAAGGAAATACTGGTACTTCCCTGGTATTTGGAGTTCTCCCCTTAAGCACTAGAGAGTGTCATCTGATGATATGTATCCTTGCTGTAGCTAATCCACAAGAAAGAATCAAAACAAAACTAAAATCAAAACAAAACAAAACAAAATTATTATTATTATTATTTTTTTTTTGACATGGGTTGCCTCCCATGAAGTGCCTTTCTTTAACGTCTTTGGCTAGATGTTCCTAGCTAGATGCTCGGTTAAGGGTTTTGATTCCAGCTTTGATGCCTGTGGTGATGGGTTAATAACATCCGCAACAAAAATAGGAGATATATCGTGAAGATGTTTCATGGCATCATAAATGTTAAATTTAATTACTTCACCATCAAATTCCATAGTGAGGGTACCATCATTTACAACAATTTTCATCTTGGATGTCTTAAGGAATGGTCGCCCTAATAATATTGGTGATGAATTATGAGAATCATTATCTTCCATGTCAAGCACATAAAAATCAGTAGGAAAAACCAACCCATTAACTTGAACTAAAAAATCCTCTAGAACTCCCTCAGGATAAACATTGGACCTGTCAGCAAGTTGAACAATAACTCCTGTTTCCTTCAAGGGACCAACATTCAAACGTTAATAAACAGACAAAGGCATGACATTGATCGACACTCCTAGATCGCACATGGCTTTAGCGATTCCAAGATTACCTATTTTGCAAGGAATGGTAAACATACCTATCCTTACATTTAGGAGGAAGCTTCTTCTGAATGATAGCTGAAACATTTTCACTCACACTAATCTTTTCATTACCTTTCAGCTTCCTTTTGTTAGTGCACAAGTCTTTGAGAAATCTAGCATAGCGCGATATTTGCTTAATTGCATCAAGCAAAGGAATATTTACCTCAACTTTGCGAAAAGTTTCCAGAATCTCTTTTTCTTCCAGTTCATGCTTGGATTTCACTAATCTGGAAGGGAAAGGAGGTGGTGTCAACATGACCTTTGGTGGCTCAACTAGAGACCTTCTAATCTGGTTGTCCTGTTGGCTCGGAGTCAAAATCTCTTTCTTAGTTTCTTCCTCAAGATTAGATGGGTGTCCTTTCTTATTTGATCCCTGCAATTCTGTTCCACTTCTCAAGGTAATTGCATTAACGCTTTGGTTTGGATTTGTAATAGTTTGAGAAGGTAACTTACCTTAAGTTTCTAACCTGTTTACAGTAGAAGAAAGTTGGCTTACCTGATTTTCTAAGTTGTGGATGCTCTGCTTTGTCTCATCCTGAAATTGTTTTGTATTAACAGCCAAAGATTTAACAATTTCCTCAAGAGACATACCTGAGGTGGAAGGAGCTTGGGGTATTTGGTTTGATGGCTTAGGCTGGAATTGCTGGAAATGTTGTGGGTTATTGCCATATCTGAAGTTAGGATGATCCCTCCATCTAGGATTATAAGTATTTGAGTAGGGATCATATTTCCTTTGTGGTTGTCCTAGGAATCCTCCTACAGCATTGGCGTGTTCATGATTGTCATCTTGCAATGTGGGGCACATGTCGGTAGGATGATTAGCAGCAGCACAAATTCCACAAGCCTTCACCTGTTGGGTATTTCCAAGAGCTAGCTGCTGCACGAGGGAGGTTAGGTTAGAAATTTGATGTTCAAGGTTAGACACACTTACCTCATTTACCTTCCTTAAAGATGTATCATGCCTATACCCAAATTGTTGTGAATTAGCAACCATAATGGAGATCAATTCCCTAGCTTGACCAGGGGTTTTGTTTACTATGGCGCCTTCACTTGCAGCATCCATCATCTTCCTCTCCATCGGAAGCAATCCTTCATAGAAGTATTGAATGAGAAGTTGTTCAGATATCCCGTGTTGTGGACAGCTTGCACAAAGTTGCTTGAACCTCTCCCAATACTCATGAAGAGTCTCGGTGTCCCTCTGTTTGATACCACAAATTTCTCTTCTTATACTAGCGGCTCTGGATGCGGGGAAGAATTTGTCCAAGAAGAGTCTCACCATATCTGTCCAAGTGGTTATAGAACCTGGAGGCAAATAAAACAACCAATCTTTAGCTTTAGTACTTAAAGAAAATGGAAAAGCACGTAACTTGATTTGATCATCGGTTATTCCATGTGGACTCATACTAGAACACACTATATGAAACTCTTTCAAATGTTTATGAGGATCTTCATTCTCAAGACCATGAAAGGTGGGTAGCAGATGTATCAACCCAGATTTCAACTCGAATTCAACAGCTAGTTCGGGATAGTGAATACAAAGTGGTTGTTGATTCACATCTGGTGTAGCCAATTCTCGCAATGTTCTTTCAGGATTTGCCATATCGTCTTCTTTTTCAGAATCAATGGATGAATCAGACAAATTCGACGCCAAGTTCAGTCTAGGGGATGATCTAGCTTCTCTTCGCAGCCTCTTAAAAGTCTTCTCGATCTTTGGATTATAAGTGAGTTCACCTATCTGAGAAGAACGAGTCATACAAGAATAGATATAAATTTGACACCAATCCCCGGCAACGGCGCCAAAATTTGATGGGTGTCGAATCCAACAAAAATAAAAAACTACTCCTAGACAATTATATGATTTGCATAGAGTGATGAGTAGGGTCGAATCCACAGGGATTGGTTAAATATATTTCTATTCAAAGGGAATAAAGAAGAAAAGAAAAATGGGGGGTTTGTTTGTGAATCAAATAATGTTGAAACAAAATAATAAAGTCGAATATTGATAAAAGCCTAGCCAAAGAAATTAAGATAGTTTAATTCTAGGAATTGATCATCGATGCAAATGTTTTCTATTCTTATTTCTAGATAAACAGGTTATGGTTATTAACAAGCTCTAACAACCTATCTCTCCGTACTTCTTCGATAACCAAAACAAGCTCTTTGATTATTTCTCTTATCGATTAGATAACCCTAGACAAGCTCTTAGGATTTAATCTATCAATAGCATTAAAAACTAGAGAGACTACCAATTCATGCCAGTAGATTATAAGATAACCTATTTAAACATGATCATACATCTCCATAACATGAATTCGATCATCTATTTTATAACCAAACATGTTATTGTGTCACTGAGAGTAGAACAATCAAACAATTACGGATTTGACGTGCTAGTTGACAATATATTAACTTGCTAATTGAGTAGAAGAGCTCTAATTCATACCAATCAACCAAGATAATAATGACAAGACGTTAAGAAGATATATGAATATCAAAAAACAAAGAATAGATTAAATACAAATCCATTAGATCTCACAATTCATGGAGAATCAAACTTCTATGACCCTTTGGCTAGAAAAACTACTTAGCTACACATGTTCATCATAAAAACGAAAATTAAAAGTGAAAACATAACAAGCCTCTGTTCCCGGCTGCCTGCTCTGCCTCCTTCTTTCCTTCTTGTCTCCAAGATGATTCAAGATTCCCCTAACCCTCTAGGGTTAGTTCTATTTATATTGTTAAAGGAATGGCAGGTGATCTTTTGCTAGCAAGATATGAAAATATCTTTCCTTTTTCAAGTAAATCTCGAGAAGAAAATAATCGTCCGCCTGGCACGCCCTACAACATAGCCGTGGGTCAAGCCGTGCCTTCCTTTGTGGGTAATCTACAAGTCTTCATCCGTGATCAGTGTGTACCACGACTTCAACCACGGCCAGATCTCAAGCCGTGCCATCCTCTGGTTGATGTTCCACAATTTCTCATCCTTGGCACGTCTTCCATTTCAACTTCCACCATGGCTTCGACCACGGCTGCCACCACGTCTTCCACCACGGCCGTGTCACAAGCCGTGTCTCTCTCCTTCTCATGCAGTGTGTAGCACGGTTTCCTCCATGGCCGTGTCTAAAACCGTGCCTCCTTCTAGACAGATACACGGTCGTGTACTTTAACCGTATATTTTCCCGTGGATTCTTCAAGACAGATATACGGTCGTGTACTTCAACCGTGTAGTTTCCTGTGGCTTCAAAACTAAGTACACGGCCGTGTACTTCAACTAAATGCCCATGTACTTTCCTCCGGCGGTGTAAATCCTTATCTTTGATCCAAGTTGTAGATGACTTCTCTAATTTACTTGAATTAGCACCCTTGACTCCATTTAACCTGATTTATCACCATAATAGAATTAAGCACCATGTCCTTATGATTTCTATAAAATCTATAATAAATTAACACACTTCATACTATAAAGATTGAGTATAAAATGGCTCTATCACATCTCCTTGATTTTATCATTTAATTCATCTTCCATCAACAAGGGTTCACACAAATTCTCTCTCTTATGAACTGAATTTGATCTTGTCTTTTGAGGTTGATATTTAGGTTGTTTTTGTTTTTTCTTAATTCCCTTCTAGGCACATTATCTTTTGGTATCAAAGCTTATCATTCTTGGATATGCAATCTCCATACATGTTTATATTTGTGGATTAAGAATTATAAAGATTGACGGTTTATGCAATTTGGAGGACTAGTTTGATTTTATTGTGTAATTGGTCTTTCAATTGGGTTTTGTGTGCTTGGGCTTGATTTTGAGTACATCATCTTTTGGTATCAAAGCATCATCATACTTGGATTCATTCTTGGTCACGTCCTTGTTATGGGAATTGGTTCATAAATATTGAGGAATTGTGCAATTGTTGAACTAGTTTGATTGACATTGCCTAATTGTCTTTCAAATTAGTTTTGCGTGTGCTTAATCTTGGTTTTTGGCACATCATCTTTTGGCATCAGAGCTTGTGGTTGTGAGAAGGGGTTATTTGATTTTGAATTTCAGAAATTTAGGGTTCTTGAGTTTATATTTTGATTCCGAAATTGAAAGTGGAAAATTGAATTGTTTATGTTGTTACTTGAATTGGCGTGATTATCTTGCTTGGGGAGTTGAACTTGCTGCTTGTTGGAGTGAGTTTTGAGGTCTTGTTGAAGCACCATTTGATTGATATTTTGGAGTAAAAAAAAAAGAGTAGTAGTACATCTTGTGATTCAAAAGTCATAGCTTGAAGTTACCTCAATTGTAAGGAAGTAGAGGTGTATTTTTGCTTAGAGTAATTCAGACATAAAGGGAGCTTAGTGTACAATTTTCAAAAGTGAGTGTGTGGGTTAAGGAAGTTATTTGAATTTCAAAACACACATTAAGTGATAGAAGTAATTGTGTGTACATTTGAATTTGAAAGTGGCTCCTTACCATTTGCGGAATATTACAATTAGTGATCTCGATTTGAATTTGAATTTGAGCTACCTTTTGTTGTGAGTTGCGGTTTGAAACTTGTATAGAAGTGGAGAAATTCAAGTGTAGAAGAGTGTGTATGTGTGCGCTGCAATGTGTATAAAAGGTGTATTTGTGTAGAGTTGTGTTTGTGAAAGTTTAGTGAAGTTGTGTGTGTTTAGTGTGAGTGGCAGTGTGATTTGCTGTGTGTGTAAGTGTGTATGGCGTTGTGAATTTGTGGAAGGTATGTGGAGTAAGGTGCTACCCATTGAGGCTAAAGTGTGAGAGTGTAGTGCATGAATAGCAAACCGTAAAAGGGAAGAATGGTGTCTTAATTGTGAAGTGGAATTGTGTAGTGCCTGTTTTCGAAAAAAGTAGAGGAATCACAATTGTCATTTTCAAATTTGAAATCAGAATTGAAAGTGTACATTAAGAGGTCAATTTGAAATTTCAACCACACGTTAAGTCATAATTAATTGTGTATCATTTGAATTTGAGAAAGTGATGTGCCTAATTCCAAGCTTAAGCACAATCAAAAGAATCAAGGAAAACTCCTCAATTCACACACACAAAGACCGGTTCACTTGACTAGGCAAATGCGGAAATCTTAAGGCAATGGAATGAAATCCAAAGAGCTCCAATTGCTATTATCAATCCAAACAAGTAATCTTCATCAAATAATAACAATTATAATTGAAACCCATGTGAATCAAATCAAGAAAACAAATGGGTCAAACCGTAAATTCTAATCCCTTCCTTCAACTATCCAATTCACGTCACAATGAAGAGAATGATATCATATATCAACACAATCAATCCTATAACAAGCTATTGATCACGAATTGCGAATTAAAACAAGTCCAAGAACATCCAAATCAACCCTAGATATGACGCACTAGTGATGAAATGGAAAAACAACAATAAGGAACCGATATTACTCCCGATTTCTCCTTGTTGCACTAGCCACAATTTCAACTTCTTGGAATTGAAATTGATAAGAGAATTTGGAATTAGGAAAACCCTAAGCCCTCTCACGAAAATGTGAAGTGTTTGTTATGCAAAATAAGCCTCCTCAAACTCTTAAGCAAGTATTTATACTTGCTACTCCTAGGGTTAAAAAGTGCATAAAATTACAAGTTTGCCACTTTTAAGGTGGCTAACCCTAAATGAAAGTTACAAAGAAATAAAAGTTTCCTAAAACCAAAATATAACCAAAATAGTTCATAAAAGAAGAAATATATAAAAGAAATGGTCTTCAAGATGCCGGTCTTCTATAGGATGCATCGGCCCAGCTCATCGCCAGTTCAGGTCGGTCCATGGATAACCCACAAGCTGAGTCGGAGGGAGTTTGTCCATTGCC
Source organism: Laguncularia racemosa (assembly GCA_037954665.1). Lineage (NCBI taxonomy): Eukaryota > Viridiplantae > Streptophyta > Magnoliopsida > Myrtales > Combretaceae > Laguncularia > Laguncularia racemosa. The sequence continues at coordinate 13,850 of JBBMOL010000668.1, forward strand.
CTATAAAATTTGATAAATGTGCCAGTTCGAAAACATAATACAAGAATAATAGAAAAGAGGTTAATATATAAATAATTTCGGGGTCGATCTGCTCAAAATGGGCCCTCAATGCCAAGATTTGAATTCCTTTGGTTCTTGCCCTAATGATAGGTCTTATCGGATTTTTATTCCTATCATCTCCTCGGGCCTCAAAAAGATTTGTCCTCAAATCTAGTAGATCAAATGCAGTAGAGACTTTGTTTCCTCCTAGCAAGTCACCTGAAGAAATATCTCTGCAGAATCTCAATATCTGAAATACTACATGTGGTGATTGTCTTCTCTCCTCCATTTCCAGGATGTATCTCTTCTACAACACAAATAATGACCCATTATCCACTAAAGTTGCCCCTGTATCAACCTGTTCCACTGAAACAGTTTCCTCTTTTTCTAACTCATCTGTATGTTGTTGATCCTCATGGTCTTCTAAAGGTTGGCCCAACTGCTCATTACCCTCAAAACCTCTGAAGGTGAACATAACTGTCTCTAAACAGTCTGGCTCTCTGGTGGTCTGCTCGTCTGACTATGATCATTAGGATCCTTTGAAGGTTGGCACATCGGTGTCTGACAAATTTTATGCTCTAAGGGTTGGCTCGTGTCACTAGAGCCCTCAAGAACCTTTGAAGGTTAGCATACCTGCATTTGCACAATTTGGTCCTCTGATGGTTTGATCATGTGGCTATGATCCTCAAGATTCTGTGATGGTTGTTTTATCTGTCCTTGCATCTCCTGGACCTATGATGGCGACATGGGGTTCAATACTATACATTTTCCAACTTTTTTGAAAATATAAGTATTTCTATACCCATCATGTAATACCATCCTGTCATACAACAATGGTCTACCAAGTAATATATAGGATGCACAAAGAGGAAGAATATCACATTTAAGCTCATTATAGTACTTGTCCCCTATACTGAAGGGTACCCTAGCCCTTTGGGTCACACAAAGACCATCCTGATCATTCAACCAATGTAATGTATAGGGTTTGGGATGTGGGATAGTTTCAAGTTTCAACTTCAATACTAATGATGTAGCTACAACATTAGTACAACTATCACCATCAATAATAATTGCGCACAAGTTTCCTTGTACGCTACAAGAAGTATGGAACAAGTTTTCTCTTTATCCCTCATCAATGGTTTGAAAAGAAGTCATGCCCCGATGCAATATGTTAGCATAATGAAACATTTCACTAGACATGATTGTACTCAAATCGAACAATACAATAATTATCTTCACACTTCCAAGGTTCAAGTACACAACTAAACTACAAATGAAGTACACTCAACTACTTTCAAGTAAATAGAATTAAATTCAACAAGAAGTGTTTAAGTAACTAGTTCAATTACTTTTACACTTTAATGATTTTTTTGAATTTTAAATTCCACTACTCAACCTTCCTTTCTTGCTAAATTTTTATACCCACAATGAGTCTTAATGTGCATCACCTTATACTACACACAACTTGATAGGAATCAAAATCCGACAAGACTTATCATTAGGGAAATAACTAAAGGATTTCGAATCTTGGCGATAAGGACCCATTTTGAGCAAATCGACCCCAGAATTATTTATATACTAACCTCTTTTATCTTATTCATGTATTTTATATTCCAACAGGAATACTTATCATGCTTTATAGGGCAATGGACAAACTCACTTAAACTCAGCTTGTGGGTTATCCATGGACTGACCTGAACCGGTGATGAGCTGGGCCGATGGATCCTATAGAAGACCGGCATCATGAAGAGCATTTCTTTTATGTATTTTTCATTTTATGAACTATTTTAGTTGTATTTTGGTTTTGGGACACTTTTATTTTTTTGTAACTTTCATTTAGGGTTAGCCACCTTAAAAGTGGCAAACTTGTAATTTTGAGCACTTTTCAACCCTAGGAGTAGCAAGTATAAATACTTGCTTAAGAGAGGCTTATTTTGCAGAACAAACACTTCACATTTCGTGAGAGGGCTTAGGGTTTTCCTAATTCCAAATTCTCTTATCAATTTCAACCCAAGAATTGGAATTGTGGCGAGTGCGACGAAGGCGAATTGTGAGTCATATCAATTCAATTTTGTTGTATGTTCATTTCTTCTCTAGTGAGTCATATCTAGGGTAGATTTGGATCTTTCTTGGATCTATTTGTGGTTTTATTTTCGTGAACAACAATCTTGTAAGATTGATTGTTTCATTGAACACTTGGATTACATACTTCATTGTTATTGTTGGCGTAAACTAGTGACTGAAAGGGAAAGTGGATTTCATTGGTTTATTGCTTCCTTTTGATCTAATTTTATGTGAACTTCATCTTCTCTTGTGGTTATTTGGTTAATATTATCATTAGAGATTAAAATTGAATCATTTGAACAATAATTTCCATCAAAATCTACAAGGTGTTCACGTGAAATTGCCCTTTTGTGGATTCGGTTTTGTCTTGACTTGAGATTATTTTCCTTAAGTCTTTTGTATGTGCTTAATATTGGTTTTAGGCACATCATCAGAGCTATATCATATTTGGATTTAAGATTCAAACACATCATAATTGAAGAATTGGTTAAATTCATTGGAAATTGATGGCATTGTTCATGTGAATGAGACTAGTTTGATTGGCATTGTTTGATTGTCTTTCAAATTGATTTTTATATGTGCTTAATCTTGGATTTGAGCACATCATTTTTTTGGTATCAGAGCTCTTGTTGAGTGAAGGGAATTGGTTGTATTCAATTTCGTGGAAGTGATCATCAAATAGGGTTGATCAAGTCAAAACCGAAATTGTGTTGTTGTTGTTGTTTGATATTGCGAAATTGTTTTGGATTGGGAATTGATTTACTGGTTGTTGGAGTTGATTTGGGAGGGTTATTATATCACTTTGTGGCCACTAATTCACATGGAAGAGCAGAAGTACAAAGTGAAGTTACTTTAGCAAATTTTTTTGAAATTATGAAACTTACCAATTGTTACCGTGAAGTAGCTTGTGGCGTGTGGAGTTGTGAAGTTTGTTGTTTGAATTCCATTGTGTAATTCTGAATTTGTGAAGTACAATTTGCAGATTACACTATTTTTTATTAGTAAGGAATTATTTGAATTCAAATCATATGCAATTAAGTTGTGGGAGTTAATGATTGCTATTTGAATTTGAATTCATTGTTACCAATTGAAGAAGGCTTGCAATAAGTGAAGTTATTTGAATTTCAAATTGAAAGTTGCTACCTATAGTGGGATTCGGAATTCATTTTGGGAAAGCTACTTATTAATCTTTTGTCTTCAATATTTGCCATGGAAGTTGAAGACTACTTGTAATCAATATTCACCTTGTTGTTGCCGTGGAAGTGATACATCTTAATTGTTGTTGTTGTTTGTGTTGTTGCCGTGGAGTTATTGGTGGAGTGAGTGCACCGTGATTGAAGGTGTGTGTGGTGGTGTAAATTTGTGGGTTTATGTGGATTAAAGGTGCTGCACATCAAGATCAATTGTAGGTGTGAAACCATGGCAATAAAGGAAAATTGAAGTAGTAGAATTTGAATTCAAAAACAAACATTAAAGTGTGAAAGTAATTGAACTTATTACTTCAACACTTGTGAGTTGAATTTAATTTCTTAACTACTTAGAAGTATTTATTTGTGCTTCACTTATTCTAATATACTTGAAGTGATAAAAAGTATTTATTGCATTGGTGACTTATTGCACTGTGGGTGTATAAGTGTGTGTGTTGTTATCCAAACTTGTTATTATGACGTGGTGAAGTGAAGGGAGTGTGCTATAAATTATTTGAGATTACATTTGTACTTTAGATAAATCGCATCCACAATCATGTCATATGATAGTGTGAATGGGTACATTGGCAATGAGGCCAATAGCTAAGTGGGTAGCAGACCAAAGTCATCGAAATACAAATGGAAGAACTCTAGATTAGCAACTTCGGGACCTTTCCACACTTGTTGCTACATTAGCAACAAGGATTGATAGGATGACATTGCCACCACCACCTGTGGTAAACCTTATGGCACCACCTAGAGTAAAGGGAGATTATCATGCTCTTAGGGAAGATAGAGATGATAATTTTGGGCTTAATCCATACCCGGACAAGGAATTTAGACCACCTCGAGGACTAGAGTGTGCAAAGCTACAGATGCCTTCATTTGATGGTAGGGGTTCCGTAGTTGATTACCTAAACTGGGAGGACCAAATTGTGCAGACGCATGTATGCCAACCTTCAAAGGTTCTTGAGGGCTCTAGTAACACGAGCCAACCCTTAGAGCATAAAATTTGTCAGACACCGATGTGCCAACCTTCAGAGGATCCTGATAATCATACTCAGACGAGTAGACCACCAGAGAGCCAGACTGTTCAAAGACAGTTATGTTCACCTTCAGAGGTTTTAGAGGGTAATGAGCAGTTGGGTCAACCATTAGAAGACCCTAAGGATCAGCATCATATAGATGAGTCAGAAAAAGAGGAAATAAACTCAATGGAATTGGTTGAGACAGGGGAGACATCAGTAGATAATGAGTCCATGTTTGTGTTGCAGATGAGATACATCCTAGAAATGGAGGAGAGAAAACAATCACCTACTATGGTATTCCAGATATTAGGATTCTGTAGAGATACTTCTTCAGATGGATTGCTTTTAGAAAATAGAGTCTCTACTGCATTCGATCTGCCAGATTTGAGGACAAATCTTTTTGAGGCCCGAGGAGATGATAAGAATCAAAATCCGACAAGACTTATCATTTGGGTAATAACTAAAGGATTTCGAATCTTGGTGATAAGGACCCATTTTGAGCAAATCGACCCCGGAATTATTTATATACTAACCTCTTTTATCTTATTCATGTATTTTATATTCCAACAGGAATACTTATCATGCTTTACAGGGCAATGGACAAACTCACTTAAACTCAGCTTGTAGGTTATCCATGGACCGACCTGAACCGGCGATGAGTTGGGCCGATGGATCCTATAGAAGACCGGCATCATGAAGAGCATTTCTTTTATGTATTTTTCATTTTATGAACTATTTTAGTTGTATTTTGGTTTTGGGAAACTTTTATTTCTTTGTAACTTTCATTTAGGGTTAGCCACCTTAAAAGTGGAAAACTTGTAATTTTGAGCACTTTTTAACCCTAGGAGTAGCAAGTATAAATACTTGCTTAAGAGAGGGTTTGAGGGCTAATCATTTTGCAGAATATACACCTCTTTTCACGTGAGAATTAGGGTTCATACCTTGGTTCCAAACTCTTATCAATTTCAATCCCAAGAGTTGAAATTGTGGCGAGTGCAACGTCTTGAAATTGTGAGTTATATCAATTTCATTTTGTTGTGATTTCTTTTCTTCTCTATTGTGTCATATCTAGGGTTGAATTGAGATATTTCTTGGTTAGATATACTTGTTGTTATTCACGAATTCTTGTGATTATTTGAAGGAATTATCATATTGATCCAATTCATCTTTAAGGATTTCCTTGCTAACGTGATTTTCACCATTGGAAAAGGATTCATGTTTTACGGTTTTTCTTTGTCAAATTGAGGCTTCATTTGCGTGGATTACATGAAATTAGAGTGTTTTTAGAAGGCATTTTCATTGCAGTATTCTGATTATATCATTGGTTGTTTGAATTTCATCCTTTCAACAGTAGGGTTCATTTGAAAAGTGCCATTTTTGGATCCGATTTTACCTAGTCTTGAGATAGTTGATCTTAAGTCTTTTAGATGTGCTTTAAAGTGTGATTAGGCACATCACAACTCCACAAATTTACACCACCACACACACCTAATCATGATGCACTCACTTCACCACATTGCAACACCTTCAATCAACATACACACATAACGCCACACATACATACCCTTCACTAATTTTACAAAAATACAACTCCACACACATATACCTTTTATACACGTTGCAGCACACACATACACACTCTTCCACACTTGTATTTCTCCACTTCTATACAAGTTTCAAACCATAACTCACAACAAAAGGCAACTTAAGTTCAAATTCAAAATGAGATCATTAATTGCAATATTCCACAAATGGTAAGGAGCCACTTTTAAATTCAAGTGAACACACAATTAAACAATGACTTAATGTGTGTTTTGAAATTCAATTTGCTTCCTTAAATCATACCTCAAATTTGGAAATTGCACTTCTCCAATTCAGAATTACACAATGGAAATCACAACAACAAACTTCACAACCTCTCTCACACCACAACTAGTCACGGCAAGAACAAGGTAATTTTTTCAAGCTCACACAATTGTTGAATTAACAACACTTCTATTCTTCCTTCCTTCCACGAAAATTATTAATCACAAGATGATACAACAACCTTCCCAATCCAACTCCAACAATCAGCAAATTAAATTCCAAGCCAAGGTAATTTTGCAATCTCAAAACCACAACAACAACACAATTTGCGGTTTTCACTAAATCACCCTAATTGATGATTAACTCCACGAAATCAAATAAAACCAATTCCCTTCTCTCAACATGTGCTCTGATACCAAAAAGATGATGTGCCTAATTCCAAGCTTAAGCACAATCAAAAGAATCAAGGAAAACTCCTCAATTCACACACACAAAAACCGGTTCACTTGACTAGGCAAATGCGGAAATCCTAAGGCAATGGAATGAAATCCAAAGAGCTCCAATTGCTATTATCAATCCAAACAAGTAATCTTCATCAAATAATAACAATTATAATTGAAACCCACGTGAATCAAATCAAGAAAACAAATGGGTCAAACCACAAATTCTAATCCCTTCCTTCAACTATCCAATTCACGTCACAATGAAGAGAATGATATCATATATCAACACAATCAATCCTATAACAAGCTATTGATCACAAATTGCGAATTAAAAAAAGTCCAAGAACATCCAAATCAACCCTAGATATGACGCACTAGTGATGAAATGGAAAAACAACAATAAGGAACCGATATTACTCACGATTTCTCCTTGTTGCACTCGCCACAATTTCAACTTCTTAGGATTGAAATTGCTAAGAGAATTTGGAATTAGGAAAACCCTAAGCCCTCTCACAAAAATGTGAAGTGTTTGTTCTGCAAAATAAGCCTCCTCAAACCCTCTCTTAAGCAAGTATTTATACTTGCTACTCCTAGGGTTAAAAAGTGCTCAAAATTACAAGTTTGCCACTTTTAAGGTGGCTAACCCTAAATGAAAGTTACAAAGAAATAAAAGTGTCCCAAAACCAAAATACAACCAAAATAGTTCATAAAAGAAGAAATATATAAAAGAAATGGTCTTCAAGATGCCGATCTTCTATAGGATCCATCGGCCCAGCTCATCGCCGGTTTAGGTCGGTTCATAGATAACCCACAAGCTGAGTCGGAGGGAGTTTGTCCATTGACCTATAAAATTTGATAAATGTGCCTATTGGAAAACATAATACAAGAATAATAGAAAAGAGGTTAATGTATAAAAAATTCCGGGGTCGATCTGCTCAAAATGGGCCCTCAACGCCAAGATTTGAATTCCTTTGGTTCTTGCCCTAATGATAGGTCTTGTCAGATTTTTATTCCTATCAGAAAGCCCCTTACCATTTGTGGAGTTGTGCACTTATTGACCCTCTTTTGAATTTGAAAGTAGGTTGCCTTTTTTTTGTGTTGAAGTTGCGATTTAATGTTTGTGTGGAAGTGGGGAAAGAGCACTATGGCTTAAAGTAGTGTGTATGTAGTGTTGTATTTTGTAAATTTAGTAAAGTATTTGTGTATTTTTGGCGTGGTGTTTTGTGTGTTATATAAAGAGGTGTTGATTGGTGGCGTGAATTATGTGGAACCAAGAGCAAGGGGAAGTTGTGTGGCGGTGAATGGTGTGTTATGTATGTTTTTTAATTGCTTCCAATTAAGTATTTAAGTGGTGAGAAGCCAAGGCAAGAAAAAGGAAAGTGAGTAGTAGAATTTAAAATCCAAACAAGTCATTAAAGTGTGAAAGTAATTGAACTAGTTACTTAAACACTTGTAGTTGAATTTAATTCTATCTACTAAAAGTAGTTGAGTGTACCACACTTGTAGCTTGGTTGTGTACTTAAACCATGGAAGTGTGAGGATAATTATTGTGTTGTTGGGTTTGAACACAATCATGTCTAGTGAGATGTTTCATTATACTAATGTGTTGCATCGAACATTAACTACAGTTACTTCTAAGGATGATGAACAAAGGGAAAACTTGTTCCATACTTCTTGTAGGGTACAAGGAAATTTATGTGTCCTAGTTGATGGTGGTAGTTGTACCAATGTGGTAGCAACATCATTAGTATCGAAACTAAAACTTGCTACTACTCCACATCCTAAACCGTATAAATTGCATTGGCTTAGTGATTAGGGGAGTTTGCATGTGACCCAAAGAGCTAAGGTATCATTCAGTGTAGGGGATAAATACTTTGATGAGATTGAGTGTGATATTTTGCTTATGTGTGTATCCCATATATTGCTTGGTAGACCATGGTTATATGATAGGATGGTATTACATGATGGGTATAAAAAAGGTTTCTAGTGACATGAGCCAACCCTTATAGCACAAAATTTGTCAGACACAGATGTGCAAACCAGTAGAGGATCCTAATGATCATAGTCAGATGAGTAGACTACTAGAGGAACAAACTATTTAGAGGTAGTTGTGTTCACATTCAAAGGTACTAAAGGCTCATGAGCAGTTGAGTAAACCATTGGAGGATTCTAAGGGTCAGAGTCAGATGAGCCTATCATCAAAGAGCCAGATTGCTCAGAGACAGTTGTATTCACCTTCAGCGGTTTCAAAGGGCAATGAGCAGTTAGGCCAACCATTAGAAGACCATGAGGATCAGCGATATATAGATGAGTTAGAAAAGGAGAAAATGGTTTCAATGGAACAAGCTGATACAGGGCCGACTTTAGTGGATAATGGAGCATTATTTGTGCTACAGATGAGATGCATCCTAGAAATGGAGGAGGGAAAACAATCACCACCCATGGTATTTCAGATTTTGGGATTCTGTAATGATATTTCTTTAGGTGGCTTGCTAGGAGGAAACAGAGTCTACTGCATTTGATCTGTCAGATTTGAGGACAAATCTTTTTGAGGCCCGAGAAGATGATAGGAATCAAAATCCGGCAAAACCTATCATTAGGACAAGAGTCAAAGGAATTTGAATCTTAATAATGAGGGTCCATTTTGAGCAACTCGACCCCGACATTATTTGTTTACTAATCTCTTTTCTCTTATTCATGTATTATATATTCCAATAGGTACACTTATTAGGCTTTACAGGGCGATGGATAAACTCACTAAAACTCAACTTGTGGGTTATCTATGGACCGACCTAAACCGGTGATGAGCTGGGCTGATGAATCCTATGGAAGAGCTAACATCTTGAAGACTAATTTTTATATATTTGTTATTTACTTGGACTATTTATGTTGTAATCATTTTGGGACATTTTTATTTAGTTGTAATTGAGTTTTAGGACCGACCACCCTAAAAGTGGCATAGTTGTAATTTTGTGTATTTTCTAATCCTAAATGATAGGAATAAAAATCCGACAAAACCTATCATTAGGGCAAGAACTGAAGGATTTCAAATCTTGGCGTTGAGGGCCCATTTTAAGCAGATCGACTCCGGAATTATTTATATATTAACCTCTTTTCTATTATTCTTGTATTGTGTTTTCCAACAGGCACACTTATCATATTCTATAGGGCAATGGACGAACTCCCTCAGACTCAGATTGTGGGTTATCTATGGATCGACCTGAACCGGCGATGAGTTGGGCTGATGGATCCTATAGAAGACCGGCATCTTGAAGACCATTTCTTTTATATATTTACACTTTTATGAACTATTTTGGTTGTATTTTGGTTTTTGGGACACTTTTATTTCTTTGTAACTTTCATTTAGGGTTAGCCACCTTAAAAGTGGCAAACTTGTAATTTTGAGCACTTTTTAACCCTAGGAGTAGCAGGTATAAATACTTGCTTAAGAGAGGGTTTGAGGAGGCTTATTTTTGCAGAACAAACACTTCACATTTCGTGAGAGGGCTTAGGGTTTCCTAATTCCAAAATTCTCTTATCAATTTCAATCCCAAGAAGTTGGAATTGTAGCGAGTGCAACAAGGAGAAATCGTGAGTAAAATCGATTCATCTTTGTTGTTGTTCATTTCTTCTCTAGTGAGTTATATCTAGGGTTGATTTGAATCTTTCTTGGACTTATTAGTGATTGTAATTCGTGGATAATCTTCTTGTAAAGGTTGATTGTTCATTGAGATTGAATGCTTCTTAGTGATTGGCGTGAATTGGCATTATTGGAAGGATTTGAGATCACGATTTTGTGCTTGTCTTTATTGCTTCCTTTAGATCTGATTTTACGTGAACTTCATGTTCTCTTGTGGTTATTTGATTAATATTATCATTAGAGATTACAATTGAATCATTTAAACAACAATTTCCATCAAAATCTACAAGGTGTGCACGTGAAATTGCGCTCAAGTGAACCGATTTGTGTTTTATGAATTGAGGTGCTTTCCTTGATTCTTTTGATTGTGCTTAAGCTTGGAATTAGGCACATCATATTTTGGTATCAGAGCTCTTGTTGAGAGAAGGGAATTGGTTGTATTCAATTTCGTGGAAGTGATCATCAATTAGGATTGATCAAGTGAAAACCGCAATTGTGTTGTTGTTGTTGTTTGAGATTGCGAAATTACTTTGGATTGGGATTTGATTTGCTGATTGTTGGAGTTGGTTTGGGAAGGTTATTATATCACTTTGTGGACACTAATTCACGTGGAAGAGCAGAAGTACGAAGTGAAGTTTACTTTAGCAATTTTTTTAAATTGTAAAACTTACCAATTGTTGCCGTGAAGTAGCTTGTGGCGTTAGGAGTTATGTTGTTTGTTGTCTTTGAATTCCATTGTGTAATTCTGAATTGGTGAAGTACAATTTGCAGATTACATTAATTTTGATTAGTAAGGAATTATTTGAATTCAAATCATATGCAATTAAGTTGTGGGAGTTAATGATTGCTTTTTGAATTTGAATTCATTGTTACCAATTGAGGAAGGCTTGCAATAAGTGAAGTTATTTGAATTTCAAATTGAAAGTTGCTGCCTATAGTGGGATTCGGAATTCATTTTGGGAAGGCTACTTATTAATCTTTTGTCTTCATTATTTGTCGTAGAAGTTGAAGACTACTTGTAATCAATATTTACCTTGTTGTTGTCGTGGAAGTGATACATCTTAATTGTTGTTGTTGTTTGTGTTGTTGCCGTGGAGTTACTGGTGGAGTGAGTGCACCATGATTGAGGGTGTGTGTGGTGGTGTAAATTTGTGGATTTATGTGGATTAAAGGTGCTACACATCAAGATCAATTGTAGGTATGAAACCGTGGCAAGAATGGAAATTGAAGTAGTAGAATTTGAATTCAAAAACAAACATTAAAGTGTGAAAGTAATTGAACTTATTACTTCAACACTTGTGAGTTGAATTTAATTTCTTAACTACTTTGAAGTATTTATTTGTGCTTCACTTAGTCTAATATACTTGAAGTGATAAGTAGTATTTATTGCATTGGTGACTTGTTGCACCATGAGTGTACAAGTGTGTGTGTGGTTATCCAAACTTGTTATTGTGATGTGGTGAAGTGAAGGGAATGTGCTACAAAGTATTTGAGATTACATTTGTACTTTAGATAAATCGCATCCACAAACATGTCATATGATAGTGTGAATGGGTACATTGGCAATGAGGCCAATAACCAAGTGGGTAGCAGACCAAGTCGTCGAAATACAAATGGAAGAACTCTAGATGAACAACTTCGGGACCTTACCAAAATTGTTGCTACATTAGCAATAAGGATTGATAGGATGACATTGCCACCACCACCTGTGGTAAACCTTCAGGCGCCACCTAGAGTAAAGGGAGATTATCATGCTCTTAGGGAAGATAGAGATGATAATTTTGGGCTTAATCCATACCCGGACAGGGAATTTAGACCACCCCGAGGATCAGAGTGTGCGATGCTACAGATGCCTTCATTTGATGGTAGGGGTTCTGCAGATGATTACCTAGACTAGGAGGACCAAATTGTGCGGACTCAAGTATGCCAAACTTCAAAGGTTCGTAAGGGCTCTAGTGACACAAGCCAACCCTTAGAGCATAAAATTTGTCAGACACCGATGTGCCAACCTTCAAAGGATGCTGATGATCATAGTCAGACGAGCAGACCACCAGAGTGCCAGACTGTTCAGAGATAGTTATGTTCACCTTCAGAGGTTTTAGAGGGTAATGAGCAGTTGGGCCAACCATTAGAAGACCATGAGGATCAGCAACATACAGATGAGTTAGAATAAGAGGAAACAGTTTCAGTGGAACAGGTTGATACAGGGGTAACTTTAGTGGATAATGGGTCATTATTTGTGTTGCAGAAGAGATACATCCTGGAAATGGAGGAGAGAAGACAATCACCACCTGTAGTATTTCAGATATTGGGATTCTGCAGAGATATTTCTTCAGGTGACTTGCTAGAAGGAAACAAAGTCTCTACTGCATTTGATCTACTAGATTTGAGGACAAATCTTTTTGAGGCCCGAGGAGATGATAGGAATAAAAATCCGACAAAACCTATCATTAGGGCAAGAACTGAAGGATTTCAAATCTTGGCGTTGAGGGCCCATTTTGAGCAGATCGACCCCGGAATTATTTATATATTAACCTCTTTTCTATTATTCTTGTATTGTGTTTTCCAACAGGCACACTTATCATATTCTATAGGGCATTGGACGAACTCCCTTAGACACAGATTGTGGGTTATCCATGGACCAACCTGAACCGGCGATGAGTTGGGCCGATGGATCCTATAGAAGACCGGCATCTTGAAGACCATTTCTTTTATATATTTACACTTTTATGAACTATTTTGGTTTTGGGAAACTTTTATTTCTTTGTAACTTTCATTTAGGGTTAGCCACCTTAAAAGTGGCAAACTTGTAATTTTGAGCACTTTTTAACCCTAGGAGTAGCAAGTATAAATACTTGCTTAAGAGAGGGTTTGAGGAGGCTTATTTTTGCAGAAAAAACACTTCACATTTCGTGAGAGGGCTTAGGGTTTCCTAATTCCAAAATTCTCTTGTCAATTTCAATCCCAAGAAGTTGGAATTGTGGCGAGTGCAACAAGGAGAAATCGTGAGTAATATCGATTCATCTTTGTTGTTGTTCATTTCTTTTCTAGTGAGTTATATCTAGGGTTGATTTGAATCTTTCTTGGACTTATTAGTGATTGTAATTCATGGATAATCATCTTGTAAAGGTTGATTGTTCATTGAGATTGAATACTTCTTAGTGACTGGCGTGAGTTGGCATTATTGGAAGGATTTGAGATCACGGTTTTGTGCTTGTCTTTATTGCTTCCTTTAGATCTGATTTTACGTGAACTTCATGTTCTCTTGTGGTTATTTGGTTAATATTATCATTAGAGATTACAATTGAATCATTTGAACAACAATTTCCATCAAAATCTACAAGGTGTGCACGTGAAATTGCCCTCAAGTGAACCGGTTTGTGTTTTATGAATTGAGGTGTTTTCCTTGATTCTTTTGATTATGCTTAAGCTTGGAATTAGGCACATCACTAAAGGGAGCAAGTATAAATACTTGCTTGTAGTAGGGTTTAAGGAGGCATTTTTCAGATTTGAACATACACTTTAAGTGAGAGAATTAGGGTTCTTCCTAGTTCAATTTCTCATATGAATTTCAATCCCAAGAATTGGAATTGTGGCGAATGTAACAAGGGGAAATTGTGAGTTATATCAATTTCTTATTGTTATGTTTCTTTTCATCTTTAGTGAGTCATATCTAGGGTTGGATTGAAGTCTTCTTAGTTAGATTTTGATTGCATTTGTAATCAAACTATCATTGCATAATTGATTGGTTTTTAGCACTTGTTAATTCCATCAATTTGTCATTATAGTTATGGCGTGGAACTTCTTTGTTGTAAGGAGGATCATGGTTTGAATTTATGTATTGTTGATTGGAATTCTCTTGGAATTTGAGTTGGTTAATTGATTCAATTAAAGATTATCATCTTTGTGGATTTCATCTCCTTGATTTTATCATTTGATTCATCTTCCATCAACAAAGGTTCACGCAAGTTCTCTCTCTTGTGAACTAAATTTGATCTTGTCTTTTGAGGTTGATATTTAGGTTGTTTTTGTTTGTGCTTAATTCCCTTTTAGGAACATCATCTTTTGGTATCTGATCTTATCATTCTTGGATTGCAATCTTCATACATGTTCATATTTGTGGATTTTGAATTATAAAGATTGACAGTTTATGCAATTTGGAGGACTAGTTTGATTTCATTGTGTAATTGGTCTTTCAATTGGGTTTTGTGTGCTTGGGTTTGGTTTTGAGCACATCATCTTTTGGTATCAGAGCATCATCATACTTAGATTCATTCTTAGTCACGTCCTTGCTGTGGGAATTGGTTCATAAATATTGAGGAATTGTGCAATTGTTGAACTAGTTTGATTGACATTGTCTAATTTTCTTTCAAATTAGTTTTGCATGTGCTAATCTTGGTTTTAGGCACATCAAGTATGTCTTTGATTGTTGAATTTACTAAATTTTAATTCTATGTTTAGTTAAAGTGTTACATTTCTTTGTTAAGTGATTTAATTTAATCCAATTCACTTGAAATTGTGCGGTTAGATAGTGGGTTTATAGTTAGTATTAGTACTCACAGATCCCTAAGGGAATGATATCTGTACTTGAACTCTATATTACTAAACTCGATAGGTACGCTTGCCTAATTGATTGTAAGGAAGAGTTATGGTAAAAAGGATTTTTAATTTATGTGATTACAATTATCAATAGTTATTACCATAGCTGAATCATTAATTAACCAGTTTATAGGTAATCATGCCATTACAGTAGACAATTAGCAGTTTGGCTATACTACCAATACTCAAATTAAATAGCAATCAAAAGTTTTATTATCTTTATTAAATAAGTCCATAGCCATGGCAACCATTCAAGCACATGTATTCACCCTTAGATTTTCCCTTACATACGATTCATTTCAATCTTTACAATTAGTTAATTGAACTACCTAGCAAGTACAAGCAATATGACAATCATAGAATATCTAATAACCTAGAATTGTTAAGCCCTAATCTAGATAATTTATAGGATAGTTATCTTTTAGCTCAGGCCAATCACCTATAGAAAGATATGATATTAAGTAATATTTCTTTTAGAAAACAAACTCTATCATAGGGTACTTCTTATGGAATACTTAGTAGTTTCTAAGGTTAGGCCTAATTCAAGTCATACTTCTAGTCTTAATTCTAATGCCTAACTTGTTTTAACCATAACTTGGTTATCCCTTATCAAAATTGTACAAAAAAAGTAATCATTTTGAAGGACTACATGTTAAGCTTTTGATGTCATTAGTTACCTATTGATTTAAAGTCTTCAAAGTAGTGCATTTGACTAAAACAGTTTTGGTGGACATTTTGTTCAATCTTAAATTATTCTCAATTTAACCTTTTCCCTATTCAGCCTATAATTGGGGTCACTCTTTTGCAAGAAAAATCACAAGATAATTTTTTTGTTGGTTTAAGATCAATCATGAGTGCATAAAGGGGTGGTTCTAGTCTAAAAGTCTAGGAAAGTGTCTTATTTACTTTTACCTTCTTAAGGGTGTTCAAGTGCCCTACTTTCCAAATAGAACTGAAACTGAGCACTCTTAACTATCCAAAACAAAATGAATTTTGTATCTAATCACTTAGAAACATAATTTTAGGATCTTAGGAATTTTAGAATTTTGTTTCACTAAATTTCAAGGTCATATGAGAAAATGGTGGTGAAAACAAAATTAGTCGACATTGCAAACAATGAGGAAATAGAGTAGCTAGGGTCACTTTGAGGGGATGTTTCGGGGCCTTAATAGTCAAGTCCTCACAAGAAACTTTACTAGGATAAAATTTGATATGTTAGCTACATTTGAGGGATAGAATCTCAGTATTTTAATATCTATGGCGGTTGCATAAGTGTTTAGGATTTTGGTCAATAGGAACTAACTATAATAGCTAAGCTCCCCTTTATATACCTATCTTGTTTTGGCCATAAGTGGTCATTGCTTATTGGAATTGTGCAAGTAAATAGTCATTGTGAAGCTCTATAAGTTTTGTTCATTTAAGATCATCTGCATTCTATTTGATGGTCATTTGTTTAGGTGTTAAGGGCAGAACATTTCAAGTACACTTCTTAGGTAGAGTTTAAAATATTTAGATTTGGCTTAGTTCTATCTTATCCTATCATCTACTATTGGTAGTGAGTCTACTACTTCATCTTTTAAGGACCTAGTCATTCATTTGTGATCTGGTTCCTAATATGAATTATAGCTTTTGGTTAGTCTTTACATGCCAACTATCTATGTCTACTCATTTTAGTGAAACTTAGGAAGTCATATAGTTAGCTATCACTAGCTCTATCTCACTTAAGTTTTAGTTTGAGCCAAAACACTTTTATTCCCCTTTAATTCCCCTCATACATGAATCATTATTACCTTTGAGGTCTATTTCTAGGTGTGTAACACTATAATCCTATCATACATTAAAACTTTAGTCCATTATACTTCACATTTTGTACCCTAACTTCACATTATCTTAGCATAAGTGTGTGTATAGCCTATTACCCCATCCTAAACTCCTCTTTAGTCTATTTTTCATCAACATCTGATTAAGGTAAGGTGGTGTCCAAATCTACTCAATATGATTTAGGAACAGGTCTCGACATTTTAGGAGGCATTTCTCTTAAAGATTGACCATCTATGTTATTTTAAAGGTAAAGATGGTTAAGAACTTTAGAGAAAATGACATGCACGAACCCTCAATCTTTGGAAGTGGTGTGTATAGCATGTATTAGTTATGTTTTATATGCAAATGGGTCTTCTAGTTGCAAAATGATCACAACATCCAACAAGACCTATCATTAGGGCAAGAATTAAAGGATTTCGAATCTTGGCGATGAGGGCCCATTTTGAGCAAATCGACCCTAGAATTATTCATTTACTAACCTCTTTTATCTTATTCATGTATTATATTTTCCAATAGGCACACTTATCATATTTTACAGGGCAATGGACAGACTCACTAAGACCCAGCTTGTGGGTTATTCATGGACCGACCTAAACCAGCAATGAGTTAGCCCGATGAATCCTATGGAAGAGCTAGCATGATGGAGACTATTTTTATTTGTAATTATTTCTTTGGACTATTTATGTGTAAGCTTTTGGAACACTTTTTATTTGGTTGTAATTGAGTTTTAGGACTGACCACCCTAAAAGTAGTATAGTTGTAATTTTGTGGACTTTTTAACCCTAAAGGGAGCAAGTATAAATACTTGCTCAAAGTAGGGTTTTAGGAAGCCATTTTTCAAAATTAGATATACACTACGTGTGAGAGAATTAGGGTTCTTCCTTAGTTCAATTTCTCTTATTAATTTCAATCCTAAGAATTGGAATTGTGGCGAGTGCAACAAGGGGAAATTGTGAGTTATATCAATTTCTTATTGTTGTGTTTCTTTTCATCTCTAGTGAGTTATATCTAGGGTTGGATTGAAGTCTTCTTGGTTAGATTTGATTGCATTTGTAATCAAATTATTATTACCTAACGATTCAAGGAAGCACTTAATGGGTTGACAAAGGATGTCCACGAAGCCGGAAAGGATTGGAGCAATCATGAAGCTGGAATGGATTGGAACAACCATGGGAATGCCCTTGCTCTTGTACAAGTCATAATGGATACGGGTTGAAGAGGGCGTGTCTTTACAAGGCACGGCCATGTAGGAGTCTGGAGGTTACACAGAATCATACACGGTCGTATACACAGTTCAAAGGTACGGCCGTGTATGTTGTTAATATTTCCACAGAAAGATACACGACTAGAAGTACACGGTCGTGTACATTGGCAAGATTTCCACAGAAAGATACACGGCTAGAAGTACACGGTTGTGTACATCTCCAACGCCGGTCGTGTATATTTTCAACACCGGCTTAAGGCTGGCTCCAAGGCTGCTGGCCTTCATGTCTACACCGCCGGCCTACATGTTTGTTTTGTTGATTTTTATGCAACTTATCTAAGTTATGTCATTTTGGGCTTTATTGTTATGAATTGTAAACCCTAATATAAAGCTCATAGGGTTAGAATATAGAAGATACAACATTGAAAGTTTGAAAACACTTTTGAGAGAATTCCTCTCTTGGTTCTTTAAAGAACTAATCTAGAACTTATTGGATTTTATTTTCGTGGTGTTCATCCCGACTTATCAATCGGTCTTTCATCCTGATTGTGGCGTCTTCATATTATACCAAGGTTCTTGTCTCACTTATAGACAACGGGTCGCGGTTTCCACTTGAGGGTGTTTGGCATCTTAGGTAACGAATTCCGAACGTATTGGTATTGGGTTTCGTTACACGTTGGCGTGGTTCGTATCAGTTAGGAATCCGATCAAACCGATTTCGTATCACTTAATCAATGTTGTAGGCACATCATCTTTTGGTATTAGAGCTTGAGGTTGTGAGAAGGGATTGATTGCAATTTTAATTTAAAAGTTAGGAAATTGTTAAATAGCACATTGATTTAAATTTGCTTAACATGAAGCTTGAACTGTCTAATTGTGTTATTGAGGAGTTGTAGTTGCTGCTTGTTATTGTAGACGTGGAGCAATTGTGAATCCTTATCATTTTGTTGTTGACGTGAGCTTAGAAGGAAAAGTAAGAAGTGTATTTCCTAGTGTTTGATTGTGGAATTGGAAATACAATAATTTGAGGTAAAAAGAGTAGTGTAATTATTGTATATTTTAGAATTAGGAAGAATATTTTACCATTTCTAGATTTGATGTGTGTGGAAGGATAAGCATCCATTTGAAATTCAAATACCTTCTTTAAGTTTGAAGCAATTCATTGAGTAGCATTGAATAAGTGTTATTTGAATTTGAATTTTTTTTTACCATTTGTGGAGAAGGTTGCATTTAGTGGAGTGATTTCAAATTTGAATTTTGTTGCTACCATTGCTTGTGGTTGAAGGTGTGAATTAGGATTGTGTAGTGACAAGGAAGTGTATACTTTGAAGTATTGTGTGTGTTGTATTGGGGAGGTTGTGCACCGTAGTTGTTTTTGTGTAGAGTTGTGTTTGTAAAAATTTAGTGAAGTTATGTGTGTTTAGTGTGAGTGGCAGTGTGACTTGTTGTGTGTGTAAGTGTGTGTGGCAATGTGAATTTGTGGAAGTTGTGTGGAGAAAGGTGCTACACATTGAGGCTAAAGTGTGAGAGTGTAGTGCATGGATAGCAAACCATGAAGGGGAAGAGTAGTGTTTCAATTATCAAGTAGAATTGTGTAGTGTGCATTTTTAGAAATTGGAGGAATCACAATTATTATTTTCATATTTGAAATTAGAATTGAAAGGATACATTAAGAGGTCAATTTGAATCTCAAATACACATAAGTCATAGTTAATTGTGTATCTTTTGAATTTGAAAAAGCCTCTTACCATTTATGGAATATTGCAATTATTGAACTCATTTTGAATTTGAAATTTGAGTTGCCTTTGTTGTTGAAGTTGCGGTTTGATATTTGTGTGGAAGTGGGGAAAGTGCATTGTGGCTTGAAGAGGAGTGTATGTAGTGTTGTGTTTTTGTAAACTTAGTGAAGGGTGTGTATATTTGGCGCTGATTGTTGTTTGTGTTGTAAAGATAATTGTTGTTAGTGGCGTGAACATATTGGGACCGTGAGTAGAAAGGGAGTTGTGTGGTGGTGAATTGAGTATTGTATATGTATCTAATTGCTGCCAATTGTGTATGTAAGTGGTGAGAAACTAAGGTAAGAAAAAGGAAAGTGAGTAGTAGAATTTGAAATTCAAACAGGTCATTAATGTGTGAAAGTAATTAAACTAGTTACTTAAACACTTGTAGTTGAATTTAATTCTATCTACTTAAAAGTAGTTGAGTGTACTTCACTTGTAGCTTGGTTGTGTACTTGAACCTTGGAAGTGTGAAGATAATTATTGTGTTGTTGGGTTTGAACACAGTCATGTCTACTGAAATGTTTCATTGTTGTAATGTATTACGTCGGACATTGACTACATTTACTACTAAGGATGATGAACAAAGGGAAAACTTGTTCCATACTTCTTGTAGGGTATAAGGAAATTTATGTGTCCTCATAGTTGATGGTGGTAGTTGTACCAATGTGGTAGCAGCATCATTAGTATCGAAACTGAAACTTGCCACTACTCTACATCCTGAACCATATAAATTACATTAGCTTAGTGATCAGAGGAGCTTGCATGTGACCCAAAGAGCTAGGGTACCTTCTAGTGTAGGGGATAAATACTGTAATGAAATCGAGTGTGATATTCTACCAATGTGTACATCCCATATATTGCTTGGCAAGCTTTGGTTATATGATAGGAGGGTCTTACATGATGGCTTTAGGAATACTTATGTATTCTAGAAGGAGGGAAAACAAATTATTTTGAATTCGATGTCACCTTCAAGGGTTCAAAGGGTTCAGCAACAAATCAGTAGACCATCAATGGGCCATAAGCAGTTGAACCAACCCTTAGAGCATAAAATTTGTCAGACATAAATGTACCAACCTTTAGAGGATCCTAATGATCATAGTCAGATGAGCAGACTACCAGAGGACCAAACTGTTTAGGGACAGTTATGTTCACCTTCAGAGATACTAGAGGCTCATGAGTAGTCGAGTAAACCATTGGAGGATTCTAAGTGTCAGAGTCAGATGAGTCTATCATCAGAGAGCCAGACTGTTTAGAGACAGTTGTGTTTACTTTTAGAGGTTTCAGAAGGCAATGAGCAGTTAAGCCAACCACTAGAAAACCATGAGGATCAGTGACATACAAATGAGTTAGAAAAGGAGAAAACGGTTTCAGTGGCACGGGTTGATATAGGGGCGACTTTAGTAGATAATGGAGCATTATTTATGTTGCAAATGAGATACATCCTAAAAATGAAGGAGAGAAACAATCACCACCTGTAGAGTTTCAGATATTGGGATTCTGCAGAGATACTTCTTTAGATGGATTGCTAAGAGAAAACAAAGTCTTTATTGCATTTGATCTGCTAGATTTGAGGACAAATCTTTTTGAGGCCCGAGGAGATGTTAGGAATCAAAATCCGACAAGGCCTATCATTAGGGCAAGAACGAAAGGATTTCAAACCTTGGCGATGAGGGCCTATTTTGAGCAAATCGACCTTAGAATTATTCGTTTACTAACCTCTTTTATCTTATTCATGTGTTATATATTTCAACAGGCACACTTATCATATTTTACAAGGCGATGGACAAACTCACTAAGACTCAGCTTGTGGGTTATTGGTAGACCGACCTAAACTGGCGATGAGTTAGCCTTACGAATCCTATGGAAGAGCTAGCATGATGGAGACTATTTTTATTTGTAATTATTTCTTTGGACTATTTATGTGTAAGCTTTTGGAACATTTTTTATTTTGTTGTAATTGAGTTTTAGGATCGGCCACCCTAAAAGTGACATAGTTGTAATTTTGTGGACTTTTTAACCCTAAAGGGAGCAAGTATAAATACTTGCTTAAAGTAGGTTTTAGGAAGCCATTTTTTAGAATTAGATATACACTTCACGTGAGAGAATTAGGGTTCTTCCTTAGTTCAATTTCTCTTATCAATTTCAATCCTAAGAATTGGAATTGTGGCAACTGCAACAAGGGGAAATTGTGAGTTATATCAATTTCTTATTGTTGTGTTTCTTTTCATCTCTAGTGAGACATATCTAAGGTTGGATTGACGTCTTCTTGGTTAGATTTGATTACATTTGTAATCAAATTATTATTACCTAACTGATTGGTTCTTAGCATTTGTTATTACACTTGTGGCATGGAATTTTCTTAGTTGTGAGCTAGGGTCACAACTTTAATTTGTGTATTGTTGATTGGAATTCTCTTGGAACTTCAGTTGGTTAATTGATTCAATTGATAATTATCATCTTTTTAGATTCCATCTCTTGATTTTATCATTTGGTTCATCTTCCATTAATTAGGGTTCACGCAATTTGTCTTACATTTGAAACGAATTTGTTCTTGTCTTTTGAGGTTTATATTTGAGTTGTTTTGATTATGCTTAATCCCCTTTTAGGCACATCATCTTTTGGTATCAAAGCTTATCATTCTTGGATATGCAATCTTCATACTTGTTCATATTTGTGAATTTGGAATTATAAAGATTGACGGTTTATGCAATTTAGAGGACTAGCTTGATTTCATTGTATAATTGGTCTTTCAATTGGGTTTTGTGTGCTTGGGCTTGGTTTTGAGCACACCATCTTTTGGTATCAAAGCATCATCATACTTGGATTCATTCTTGATTGCGTCTTTTTTGTGGGAATTGGTTTATAAATGTTGAGGAATTGTGCAATTGTTGAACTAGTTTGATTGACATTGTCTAATTGTCTTTTAAGTTAGTTTTGCATGTGTTTAATCTTGGTTTTAGGCACATCGTGACAACATAAATAATACATGTAAATAACAAATAGATAAAAATTAGTCTTGAAGATGCTAGCTCTTCCACAAGATTCGTCGGCTTAGTTCATTACTGGTTTTAGGTCAGTCTATGGATAACCTACAAACTGAGTTTTAATGAGTTTGTCCATCGCTCTATAAAGCATGATAAGTGTGCCTGTTGGAATATACAATACATGAATAAGAGAAAAGAGGTTAGTAAACAAATAATTCCGGGGTCGGTTTGTTCAAAGAGGACCCTCATCGCCAAGATTTGAAATCCTTTAGCTCTTGCCCTAATGATAGGTCTTGTAGGATTTTGATTCCTATCAAGGGAGATCATCACCCCTATAGGGAAGTGATAAGAATCAAAATCCGATAAGACCTATCATTAGGGTAAGAACCAAAGGATTTCGAATCTTGGTGATGAGGGCCTAATTTGAGCAAATCGACCCTAGAATTATTCGTTTACTAACCTCTTTTATCTTATTAATATATTATATATTCCAACTGGCACACTTATCATATTTTATAGGGCGATAGACAAACTCACTAGGACTTAACTTGTGGGTTATCTATGGACCGACCTAAACCAGCGATGAGTTAGCTCGACGAATCCTATGGAAGTGCTAGCATGTTGGAGACTAATTTTTATATATTTTTTATTTACTTGGACTATTTATGTTGTAATCATTTTGGGACAATTTCATTTTGATTGTAATTTTCATTTAGGACCGGCTACCCTAAAAGTGGCATAATTGTAATTTTGTGCATTTTCTAACCTTAAAGGGAGCAAGTATAAATACTTGCTTAAAGTAGGGTTTGAGGGGGCATTTTTTTCAGAATAGAACTTCACTTTTACGTGAGAGGGTTAGGGTTTATTCCTAATTCAATTGCACTTATCAATTTCAAATTCCAATTTGAGGTTGTGGCAAGTGGCTTCAAGGTTAATTTGTGAGTAATATCAAATTTACATTGTTGCAATTTCCTTTCCTCTCTAGTGAGTAATATCTAGGGTTGACTTGGATGTTTTATTGACCGAATTTGATTGCATTTGTAATCAAATTCTTGTTGCTTAATTGATTGGTTTTAGCCTTAGTTTTAACCTTCAATTTAGCATCATTTTGAACTGTAGAACATTTTGTTGGGGAAAGGATCATAGAATTGGATCTTGTTGTTCTTGTGTGAAATTCATGTGGAATTACTTATGATTATTGCTTTATTGGAGAAAATTATCATTGTTGGATTGTTAATTACAACTTTGAACATTCGGATTTCATTACATCTCCATTAGGGTTCATGCAATTTTTTACTCCATTGAATCGGTTTGATCTTGTGAATTGAAGTTGTTTCTTTGATTCATTTTCATGTGCTTAATCTTGGTTTTTAGGCACATCATAATTTGGTATCAGAGCATCATCATACTTGGATTCATTCTTGGTCACATCCTTATTATGGGAATTGATTCATAAATATTGAGGAATTATGCAATTTGGAGGACTAGTTTGATTTCATTGTGTAATTGGTCCTTCAATTGGGTTTTGTGTTCTTGGGCTTGGTTTTAAGCATATCAAGAAGAGAGGGATGACAATTTTGGGGTTAATCCTTACCCAAATAGGGATTTCAGGCCACCTAGGGGATTATAATATGTGAAGCTGCAGATGCTTTCCATTGATAGCAGAGGTTCAGTTGATGATTATTTAGACTGGGAAGATAAGGTTGTGGGTCTCTTTAAGTTATATGTAATTGATGACAATACTCGAGTTTAACTTGCTACTATTGAGTTCATAGGGTATACCACCTTGTGGTGGAAAAATCTAGTGATTAGCAGGCGTAGGGATGGTCAAGCTGAAATTTAGACATGGAGGGATATGAAGAGGGTTTTGAGGAAGAGGTTTATTCCTGAACACTACAGATAAGAACTATTTATGCTTCTTCAAACCTTGAGGCAAGTAGGCAAAATAGTCGATGACTACGTGCAGGAGTTTGAAACCTTAATGATTAGATGTGGGTTAGTTGAGCCTCAAGAGCAAACCCTAGCTCGCTTCATATCAGGGCTGAAATATGAGATCACATGTTTAGTTAAGCTATAGAGGTATAGTACACTTGATGAGGCTATACAGCTAGCCTTGAAAGTGGGGAGGTAGAGGCAATCTAACTCATTCAGGGTTACAAATAGCAAACCCAGTACTACTACCAGGCCCATAGGAGCTGTTGGTCGTAGGTGAGTCAGTGTGGGCAGTAGACAACGCTACCCCTAGCACAGATAGGGAAAACGTGACCTCTGGAAAGGGTAAAGAGGTAATAGTACCAGATGTGATGGGAAATTTTCCAGCACCGTATATGCTTTCAAAACTAGATTTGGATGATGACCATCCAAATCACTCATATTTTACTTCATTTCTTTTTATCTAACAAGTATTTGAGAAATAATCTTACAAGTACAATAATATTTCTCCATGAGATGCTAACATGTCTTACATTAGTTGATGGCCACGGGACATCATCAAATTTGCATTCAAAGGCTCACTGCTATTGTTTCCATTTCGAAACATTGGCTCATGAAGATTTATAATATTTTGTACTTTGTAATTGTTCTATGGACTATTTTATGTTGTATTTTCTTTTGGGACATTTTCATTTTGATTTTAAGATTCATTTATGACCGACCACCCTGAAAGTGGCATAGTTGTAATTTTATGTATTTTCTAACCCTAAAGGGAGCAAGTATAAATACTTGCTTAAAGTAGGGTTTTGGGGGGCCATTTTTTCATAATTAGACATACACTTTACGTGAGAGAATTAGGGTTCTTCCATAGTTCAATTTCTCTTATCAATTTCAATCCTAAGAATTTGAATTATAGCGAGTGCAACAAGGGAAAATAGTGAGTTATATCAATTTCTTATTGTTGTGTTTCTTTTCAGATTTTTAAACAACTTATGGATAAATAAGACACAAAATCACATAAATTGTTGATCATTGATATTAGTTAATCCAAATATTTTAAAACTTATAGGTAAGCACACTTATCAATTTTATAGTATAGTGGATAATAATATCCAATGATCCTATAGAGACTGATGGGTGTCGAATCCAACAAAAATAAAACCTACTCCTAGATAATTATATGATTTGCATATAGTGGTGAGTAGGGTCGAATCCACAGAGATTGGTTAAACTTATTTCTATTCAAGGAGAATAAAAGGGAAAAGGAAAATGGGGGGTTTGGTTTGTGAATCGAATAAAGTTAAAACAAGATAAGAAAGTTATATATTGATAAAAAGCCTAGCCAAAGGAATCAAGATGGTTTAATTCTAGGAATTGATCATCGATGCAAATGTTCTCTATTCTTGTTCTAGATAAATTGGTTATGGTTATTAACAAGCTCTAACAACCTATCTCTCCTTACTTCCTCGATAACCTCAAACAAGCACTTTGAATTATTTCTCTTATTAATTAAACAACCCTTAGACAAGCGCTTAGAATTTAATCTATCAATAGCATTAAGATCTAGAGAGACTACCAATTCATGCCAATAGATTATAAGATAACCAATTTAAACATGATCACACACCTCCATAACATGAATTCGATCATCTCTTTTATAACCAAACATGTTATTGCGTCACTAAGACTAGAACAATCAAACAATTACGGATTTGAGGTGCTAGTTGACAATATATTAACTTGCTAATTGAGTAGAAGAGCTCTATTCATACCAATCAACAAAGATAATAATGACAAAACGATTAGAAGATATATGAATACCCGAAAGCAAAGAATAGAATAAATACAAGTCAATTAGACCTCACAATTTGTGGAGAATTAAACATCTATGACCCTTTGGCTAGAAAAGTAGCTTAGCTACACATGTTCATCAATAAAACGAAAATAAAAGATAGAAACATAATGAACCATGTTGCTTACTCTGCCTCCTCGTTTCCTTCTTGTCCCCAAGGTGATTCCAGATTCTAAAGTTCAAAAGTTGTCCTAACCCTCTAGGGTTGGCTCTATTTATATTATTAGATGGATAGCATGTGATCTTTTGCTAGCAAGATACGAAAATATCTTTCCTTTTCCAAGTAGATTTCGAGAAGTGAAGATTCGTCTGCCTGGCACGCCCCACCACACGGCCGTGGGTCAAGCCGTGCCATCCTCTGTGCATATTCTTCAAGTCTTCAACCGCGCCCAGTGTGAACCACGGTTACACACACGGCCAGATTTAAAACCGTGCCTTCATCTGTGCATAATCTTCAAGTCTTCATCCGTGTCCAGTGTGTACCACGGTTACACCCACGACTAGATTTAAAGCCGTGCCTTCATCTGGTTGATGTTCCACACTTTCTTCTCCTTGGCACGTCTATCTTCCACCACGGCTCTAAGCACGGTTTATCCCACGGCTTCCACCACGGCCGTGCCCTATGCCGTGTCTCTCTCTGTTGAAAGTCCTCATTTTCGCCTTCTTGTCCAATGTGTAACATGGTTTGAACCTTGGTCGTGCCTCAAATCGTGTTTCCTCCGGTGGTGTAATTCCTTGTCTTGATCTAAGTTGTAGATGACTTCTCTAAAATACTTGAATTAGCATCCTTGACTCCATTTAACCTGATTTATCACGATGATAGAATTAAAGTACCATTTCCTTATGATTTCTATAAAATCAATAATAATTTAACACAATTTATACTATAAAGATTGAGTATAAAATGGCTCTATCAAATTCCCCCACACTTAAACTCTTGCTTGTCCTCAAGCAATTGCATCAAATCAATTGAGAAATCTATCATAGATTATACAAACTTTCTTTTCATCATTCCAAGCATCTATTCATTTGTAATTCATGACTTGTAGTTTTAATGTCTACTACTTCAACCAAACTGGTTTCCTGTGATCAAATTACTATGGGCAAAATTCAATAGCTAATCTAAACAAAACAAACTTTAATCCTCATGTTTAGCAAAAGAATTTTTATTCCAAAAGTAAATACTTAATCCACTAAGGAAAAACACCCAATTAAACTTCATTGGACATTAGCAAACATATAATCCTTGCAACATAAAGTAAAAGCATATAGTATAAGCTCTTTGCTAGATATTCTCCCTTTTATACATCTTTGTTTTATTCAATGAATGTTCACATTCATGTTCTTTTGATTTATTCAAGCATCTATTTTGACGGGTTTTTGCCCGCTTCTTTTCATGAACTTTTGCCTTTTTCGTCCTTATCGTTATAGTGAGTTCATTGAGTCGGCAGCATCCCGAGCTCATCACTCAAGTGACCGGGTTTTGAGATACCCCTACGGACTCTTCCTCACTCTAACATTCAAGTTTGAATACTCTTAACTCAATTAGTTGAATCATTGGAGTAATGGCTATGCTTGATTCTTTTTTTTTTTTTTTTCACTAAGTGTTATGATTGCTTTACAAACAACTTCAAAGAGTATACAGTAGCTAATATAACCTAGAAGTAAACTTGTTTATTTTTCACTTAAGGACTCGACTTACTCTTAGACTTCCAATTCTAAAGCTAAATACAAGGTAAATTTGTTTCTTAAAGATTTCACTTCTTAATTTTAACCATGTATTCTAATCACAGCAGTGGGTGAGTAAAGCATTTGAACAAGTCAATTTCACATTTTGTAGATGCTTATTAAAACATTTAGTACAATCTCTAGATTTCATGATAATTTTGAAAAAAGTTGGTGTAAAATTGCTTAAGGACAAACATTCAGAGTATAAGTTAGTTCTCTATTCTCTATATTTTATTATCCTCTCCCCCACACTTAGCTTGAACAGTGTCCTCACTGTTCCTAATTCAGCACAATTGAAGTGGAATTAACAACACAAAGGACATTAGAGAATAAGAGAGAGGAAATATTGGTACTTCCCTGATATTGGAGTGCTCCCTTTAAGCTTTGGAAAGTGTCATCTAATGATATGTATCCTTGCTGCAGCCGATCCAAAGAGTTCAAAACTACACTAAAATCAAAACAAACTAAACTAAAACAAAACAAAACTAAAACAAACCAAAACTAATGCAAAACAAATATATATATATATATATATATATTTTACATGGGTTGCCTCCCATGAAGCGCCTTTCTTTAACGTCTTTGGCTAGACGTTCCTGGTTAAATATTCGGATAAGGATTTGGATTCCAGCCTTGGTGCCTGTGGTAATGGGTTAATAACATCCGCAACAAAAACAGGGGAGATATCGTTAGGGTGTTTCATGGCATCATAAATATGAAATTTAATCACTTCACCATCAAACTCCATAGTGAGGGTGCCATCATTTACATCGATTTTCGTTTTAGAAGTCTTAAGGAATGGTCGCCCTAATAATATCAGTGATGAAGTATGAGAATCACTATCATCCATGTCAAGCACATAAAAATCAGTAGGAAAAACCAACCCATTGACTTGAACTAAAACATCCTCTAGAACTCCCTCAGGATAAACATTGGACCTATCAGCAAGTTGAACAATAATACCCGTTTCCTTTAAAGGACCAACATTTAAACGTTGATAAACAGACAAAGGCATGACATTGATAGAAGCTCCTAGATCACACATGGCTTTAGCGATTCCAAGACTACCTATTTTGCAAGGAATGGCGAACATACCTGGGTCCTTACATTTAGGAGGAAGCTTCTTCTGAATAATAGCTGAAACATTTTCACTCACGCTAATCTTTTCATTGCCTTTCAGCTTCCTTTTGTTAGTGCACAAGTCCTTGAGGAATCTAGCATAGCGCGGTATTTGCTTAATTGCATCAAGTAAAGGAATATTTACCTCGACTTTACGCAACGTTTCCAGAATCTCTTTTTCTTCCGCTTCCTTCTTGGATTTCGCTAATCTGGAGGGGAAAGGAGGTGGTATCAATGTGACCTTCGATGGCTCAACTAGAGACTTGCTAATCTGGTCGCCCTGCTGGCTCAGAGTCGAAGTCTCTTTCTTGGTCTCTTCCTCAAGATTAGACGGATTTCCTTTCTTATTTGATCCCTGCAATTCTGTTCCACTTCTCAAGGTAATGGCATTAACGCTTTGCTTCGGGTTTGGAATAGTTTGAGAAGGTAACTTACCTTGAGTTTCTAACCTATTGACAGTTGAAGCAAGTTGGCTTACCTGATGCTCCAAGTTTTGAATGCTTTGCTTTGTTTCCTCCTGAAATTGTTTGGTATTCACAGCTAGAGACTTAACAATATCCTCAAGGGGCATACCTGAAGTGGAAGGAGCTTGGGGTACGTGGTGTGATGGCTTTGGCTGGAATTGTTGGACATGTTGAGGGTTATTGCCATATCGGAAGTTAGGGTGATCTCTCTATCCGGGATTGTAAGTATTCGAGTAGGGGTCATACTTCCTTTGCGGTTGTCCTGGAAATCCGCCTACAGCATTGGCGTGTTCATGGTTGTCATCTTGCAATGTGGGGCACATGTCGGTCGGATGATTAGGAGCAGCGCAAATTCCACAAGCCTTCACCTGCTGCGTTTTTCCAAGAGCTAGCTGCTGCACAAGGGAGGTAAGATTAGAAATTTGATGTTCAAGGTTAGACACACTTACCTCATTTACCTTCCTTGAAGACGTATCGTGCCTATACCCAAATTGTTGTGAATTAGTAGCCATAATGGAGATCAATTCCCTAGCTTGACCAGGGGTTTTGTTTACTATGGCGCCTCCACTTGCAGCATCCATCATCTTCCTCTCCATCGGAAGCAATCCTTCATAGAAGTATTGAATGAGAAGTTGTTCAGATATCCCGTGTTGTGGACAGCTTGCACAAAGTTGCTTGAACCTCTCCCAATACTCATGAAGAGTCTCGGTGTCCCTCTGTTTGATACCACAAATTTCTCTTCTTATACTAGCGGCTCTGGATGCGGGGAAGAATTTGTCCAAGAAGAGTCTCACCATATCAGTCCATGTGGTTATAGAACCTGGAGGCAAATAAAAGAACCAATCTTTAGCTTTAGCACTTAAAGAAAATGGAAAAGCGCGTAGCTTGATTTGATCGTCGGTTATTCCTTGCAGCCTCATACTGGAACACACTACATGGAACTCTTTCAAATGCTTATGAGGATCTTCATTCTCAAGACCATGAAAGATGGGTAGCAGATGTATTAACCCAGATTTCAACTCGAATTCCACGGCTAGTTCGGGATAGTGAATACAAAGTGGTTGTTGATTCACATCCGGTGCAGCCAACTCCCTTAAGGTTCTCTCGAGATTTGCCATGTCGTCCTCTTTTTCAGAATCAAGGGATGAATCAGACAAGTCCGATACTAAGTTCGGTATAGTGGATGATCTAGCTTCTTGTCGTAGTCTCTTTAGAGTCTTCTCAATCTCCGGATTATAAATTAATTCACCTGTCTGAGAAGAACGAGTCATACAAGAATAGAAATAAATTTGACACCAATCCTCGGCAACGGCGTCAAAATTTGATGGGTGTCGAATACAACAAAAATAAAACCTACTCCTAGACAATTATATGATTTGCATATAGTGGTGAGTAGGGTCGAATCCACAGAGATTGGTTAAACTTATTTCTATTCAAGGAGAATAAAAGGGAAAAGGAAAATGGGGGGTTTGGTTTGTGAATCGAATAAAGTTAAAACAAGATAAGAAAGTTGTATATTGATAAAAAGCCTAGCCAAAGGAATCAAGATGGTTTAATTCTAGGAATTGATCATCGATGCAAATGTTCTCTATTCTTGTTTTAGATAAATTGGTTATGGTTATTAACAAGCTCTAACAACCTATCTCTCCTTACTTCCTCGATAACCTCAGACAAGCGCTTTGAATTATTTCTCTTATTGATTAAACAACCCTTAGACAAGCGCTTAGGATTTAATCTATCAATAGCATTAAGATCTAGGGAGACTACCAATTCATGCCAATAGATTATAAGATAACCTATTTAAACATGATCACACACCTCCATAACATGAATTCGATCATCTCTTTTATAACCAAACATGTTATTGCGTCACTAAAACTAGAACAATCAAACAATTACGGATTTGACGTGTTAGTTGACAATATATTAACTTGCTAATTGAGTAGAAGAGCTCTATTCATACCAATCAACAAAGATAATAATGACAAAAATGATTAGAAGATATATGAATACCCGAAAGCAAAGAATAGAATAAATACAAGTCAATTAGACCTCACAATTTGTGGAGAATTAAACATCTATGACCCTTTGGCTAGAAAAGTAGCTTAGCTACACATGTTCATCAATAAAACGAAAATAAAAGATAGAAACATAATGAACCGTGTTGCCTGCTCTGCCTCCTCGTTTCCTTCTTGTCTCCAAGGTGATTCCAGATTCCAAAGTTCAAAAGTTGTCCTAACCCTCTAGGGTTGGCTCTATTTATATTATTAGATGGATAGCATATGATCTTTTGCTAGCAAGATACGAAAATATCTTTCCTTTTCCAAGTAGATTTCGAGAAGTGAATATTCGTCTGCCTAGCACGCCCCACCACACGGCCGTGGGTCAAGCCGTGCCATCCTCTGTGCATATTCTTCAAGTCTTCAACCGCGCCTAGTGTGAACCACGGTTACACACACGGCCAGATTTAAAACCGTGCCTTCATCTGTGCATAATCTTCAAGTCTTCATCCGTGTCCAGTGTGTACCACGGTTACACCCACGGCTAGATTTAAAGTCGTGCCTTCATCTGGTTGATGTTCCACACTTTCTTCTCCTTGGCACGTCTATCTTCCACCACGGCTCTAAGCACGGTTTATCCCACGGCTTCCACCACGGCCGTGCCCTATGCCGTGTCTCTCTCTATTGAAAGTCCTCATTTTCGCCTTCTTATCCAGTGTGTAACACGGTTTGAACCTTGGCCGTGCCTCAAACCGTGTTTCCTCCGGTGGTGTAATTCCTTATCTTGATCCAAGTTGTAGATGACTTCTCTAAAATACTTGAATTAGCATCCTTGACTCCATTTAACCTGATTTATCACGATGATAGAATTAAAGTACCATTTCCTTATGATTTCTATAAAATCAATAATAATTTAACACAATTTATACTATAAAGATTGAGTATAAAATGGCTCTATCAGAGACTATGATTATTAGTAATTGTCCTTTCTTCTATTTTTAAATCACCAAAATTTAATGAAAAAATTAACAAGTAAATTTAAGAAAACAACTATCAATAAAAGCATGCTTGGATATTAAATCTCCTTATAATGTAATCAACTAATTATTATTCAATTCTACTATTATATTCTTATATTATGAGAATTTCTAATTTAGACTAATAGCTCTATCAAGTTTACTAGTTCCTAATTCTAGATTGATTAATCAGAATCTCTTTTTAATTAAAACCCTTAAAATAGCATTATTTTCTATTTGTGAATTTAACTATTAGCTTTGACCTTGATTTAGAAGATTTATGTCATCCTTTCTTTAAGATTACATGTAACTCCTTCCAATTATGTTAAATCTATTCAAACACAAGACCTCTTGATCTCTATGTAAAAAATTAGACCTCAAACTAATATACTAGTAATATTAATTTGAATTTAATGAATAACACATAATCAGATCACAAGAATATCAATAACTTCATTGAATAATAAACTAGAAGATTACATGTTTATTCTAGGGTTCATCATATTAGGGTATAAAAGAAAATTAAGCTAGCATCATATTAAAATTAAAAACAAAAAGATAAAAATAATGCATAAAGAGGAGTATTAATAAAGTTGAAATAACAATAAAATCTATAAATGAGCTATTGCTACTCCAAAATTCTAGATGTCTTAACGATAGAACTTTGCCTCATTTATACTATGTCACCCATCTAGGAAATTTTTACTTTCTTAGAGTAGAATAGAATCTTCATAGATGAGGAAATAATGCTCTAATAGGCATAAATTACATCTTTAAGAAGTAGGAAACTTGGCTTCTCAAAAAGGAAATCAAATCTTCATGACAAATCCTTCTCTAAGTAAAATTTAGCTTGAGTAATTGATTTGGAAATTAAAATCTTTTATTAACATGGCCTCAGTACAGTCATGCAAAATTTTGATTTAGCTCTCATATTGAAATTTCTCGAAAATCTTCAAAAATTGGCTTTAACATGCCCTTTGACACAAGTATGTCACTGACTGTATAGCTTGGCATGACCTCTAGCATGGTTGCTCCTTCAAGTCTTTTTTTCTTTTTTCTTTTGCCTCTAATTTGGCATAGCCTCTAACATAGTTGTACTATTGATTGTGTCAAGACTTTTGTTTCTATAGCTTTGACATTTTTCTTTTGATTTACATGCAAATTACGTGACTTTGTTTCATTTTTATCAAAAGTTACATTTCAAAGTCCTAAAATCAAAATAAAGGCTAATTAAGTGGAATATCTATCCAAAGTATTCCCAAAATTAAACTAAATGCTATATAAAAATTGCAAATAATAAATGTTTTATAACACTTATCAATCATATTGCCAAAAGAATCAAAGAAGACAATGATTTGCAAACGTTAAGGGAAAAACAAGGGTTTAATAATGATGTATTAACACTAATAGTATGAATTACTTACATTATTATATTTTTTTTACCTATAGGTGAACTTGACGGCTCTCTTTATTATCTAGAAGACTATTACGATCAATGATTATCATGGCCATGTGAGTATCAATTTGTGATTATTACCTTATTTTGTACTAGTAGTGTAGTTGCATCTAAATTTGATAACTAAAATGGAGTTATGTATAGGGAGTGGGTTGTTTGCAATGCATTTTGATTAGTTACCATGTCATTGTACCCTAACATGTACTTAAATAAGATTTGGTTACAATGATGTGGAGCATCTAAGACAGTTGGTTGGTCACTTAAATTAAATGAATATAAGAATATCAAAGTTTGAAATGAAAACGAGTCATGTATTACACCTTACATTTAGAGTCCTACTATCGCTGACACACTATAAATGTAGGGACTGACTTGAGTTAAGGCTTAATCTATCATTTGCAAACAAAGTGACTTAGAGGAGGGTCATTCTTTTGATAGAATTTGAGTCCATTTTACCATTTAGGAGCTACTTGCAAATGGAGGTAAAGTAGCTAGGGATAAACACTTTATTTATTTCATTCACTTGTGGCATGAGTAGCTAGGGGTTCCTTCCCTTGTAGCGTTTTATTTGATTTAGAGCATTAGCTCCCTTGATGATAGGAATTAAAATTCTACAAGACCTATCACTAGGGCAAGAACCAAAAGGTTATAAAATTTGGTGATGAGGGTCCTCTTTGAACAAACTAATCCCAAAAATATTTGTAGACTAACTTCTTTTCTATTACTTATTTGTTGTGCATTCTAGTAGGTATACTTGTTGGTTTTTACAAGGCGATGGATAAACTCACTAAAGCTTAGCTTGTGGGTTATTCATGGACTAACATAAACTAAAGAAGAACTGATCCAATAAATTGTTCACTTGAATTGAAAAACCGGCCACTTGAAGATCATTTGAATATGTAATTGTTGCTATGAGAACCGGCTATTTTATTTATTTTGTACTTGTAATTTTGATTTTTGGAACCGTCCACCTAGTGGTAACTTTGTAATTTTTTTGTTTATTTTACTCTAATAAGAGCAAGTATAAATACTTGCTAACTAAGGTTTTTAGGGGGCTTTTGTTAATTTGAAAAATATACACTTTTGTGCCGTGTGAGAGAGTCCATCTTGCTAGCATCCACTCTTATCATTTCTTGGAAATTATGGCGAGTTCGGCTTGGAATTTCTTGTGAGTTATATCAAGATCTTCTAAGTTGCATCCTTTTTATTGCTAATGTGTAATATCTAGTGATAATTGGTTGATTTTCCTACTTGTTGTTTCACGCCAAATTAGGGTTCTTATTACTAGGATTACAAACCAATTTTAGAGATTGGAATTGCATTTTTATATGTAATTGATTGGTATTGGGATTCCATTGTAATACATCTAATTTGGGTTCACACCATTGAGATTGTATTTATGCCAATTTGGGGATTTTGTCTTGTTGAATTCTCCAATTGGATTGTGTTCATGTGCTTAGATTCATTTTTTTAAAGCACATCATATTTTGGTATCATAGCAAGTTATTTCATATAATTAGGGTTTGATGTGCCTTAAATTGAATTAAAGCATATGCAATCACACAATTGAAACAACTTCAAAAACAAATCCGGATCAACCTTCAATTATGCGTGAAGCCTAAAATTGTTTGTAATCCAAATTGTTAATCATTGAAACTCAACACCAAAATGATAATCTACTCAATTGAATTAAGCACCTAACACAATATCAAATGAAATTCTAATCACCATAACACTAAGATTGGCATGAACTTCTTACAACAAGTAATTTCCACGCAAAGAAGAATGGCAATTACAAGACAATATAAAATAGATAACAATGTAAGGATGGAATTGAACCTACAATTGACACTAAAATCAAAACCAATAACCAAGCCTAATCAACACTAGTTATGACACACTCGTTATGAAAAGGAAAATCAACTTAAGAATTGATATTACTCACAATTCACTTGGTTGCAACTCGCTACAATTCCAATGGATGAAATTGATAAGATACCTTATGAAAACTTAGGATGAACCCTAATTTCTCACAAAAATTTGCAGCTAAAAAGATAAGTGTATTCTCTTCTTCTAAACCTTACTTAAGTAAGTATTTATACTTGCTCCCTTTAAGGTTAAGATGACTAAAAAATTATAACTATGCTACTAAAGGGTGGTCGGTCCTAAAACACAAAATACAACCAAATAAAATGTCCCCAAAGCTTACAAAATAAATGGTTTAAAGAAATAAATTACAAGTATAAAAGATAATAATCTTCAAAGAGCTGGTTTGTCGAGTCAATGTTGATCACGACGGCCCATTGGATGTGAATCTGGTGATGTCCCTAATTTGACCAACAGTGAAGTTCATGTGGCATCCCGTGAAGAATGATCGTTGTACCTGCTAGATTATTATTCAAACTTTTATTAGATAAAAAAAAATATGTATGCAAGCAAGTGGTTTGGATCATCATCCAAATCAAGTTCCCTGTCCAACAAGATCGTTGGGTAGATTCACATCATCTCCTCGGGCATCTAAAAGATTTGCCCTCAAATCTAGAGGGTCACTTCTTGAACTGAACCTGAATGCCTTTATCGCCTTGTTTTCCTGATTATTAGATGAAATAGAAGTAATCCTGACCTACTCTTGGAATTTATGCACCTTAGATGGAGACATAGGTACCAATATTATTCGAGACCCTCCCTTTTGAAACTTGTAGGTGTTTTTGAAGCCATCTTGCAACACCTTTCGATCAAACATCTAGGGTTTACCCAATAGTAAATGAAATGCACACATGGGGATCACATAGCACAAGATGTCATCATGATATTTCTTCCCAACACTCACTGGCACCTTTGCCCTTTGTGTAACATGCATACTAGCCCGATTATCCAACCAATGCAAGTTATAAAGGTTAGGATGTGGACTAGTAGATAATTATAATTTGTTTACCAGTGTAGCAGATATAACATTTGTGCAACTACTACTATCTATGGTGAGTCTACAAAGGTTACCTCTGATCCTACAAGAAGTGTGGAATATGTTTTCCCTCTGTTTGTTCCTTGCATCAAGAGATAAAGTCAGAACCCTATGCAACACATTAATTGGTAAATGCTGTTCACTTGTTCCCTCCTCACATGTTTTAGCAGTTTGATCATCATAATATTCCTACAATGTTGTAGTCAGGTCTATAGGCTCGACTAGTTCCTTCTCATCCTCATCCTCCTCACCAGCACCCTCCATAATTGTTATAACCCTCTTATTAGGACATTATGCCGCCATATGCCGAAATCCCATGCATTTAAAACATTTAATTTGGCGCAATTTTCCACTAGTAGTTCCTAGTACAATCTGTCTAACATCTTGATGTGCCTAAAAGGGGATTAAGCACAATCAAAACAACCAAAATATAAACCTTAGAAGATAAGATCAAATTTGGTTTAAAGGTTAGATAATTTGCATGAACCCTAATTGTTGGAAGATGAACCAAATGATAAAATCAAGGAGATGAAATCCACAAAAGATGATAATTCTCAATTAAATCAATTAACCAACTTAAGTTCCAAGAGAATTCCAATCAACAAAATACAAATTAAAGCTGTGACCCTCCTCACAACAAAGAAAAATCCACGCCACAAGTGTAATGACAATTTGATGGTAGTAACAATTACTAAAAACCAATCAATTAGACAATATTAATTTGATTACAAATGCAACCAAATCTAACCAAGAAGACTTCAATCTAACCCTAGATATGACTCACTAGAGATGAAAAGAAATACAACAATAAGAAATTGATATAACTCACTATTTCCCTTTGTTGCACTCGCCACAATTCCAATTCTTGGGATTGAAATTGATTAGAGAAATTGAACTAAGGAAGAACCCTAATTCTCTCACGTAATGTGTATGTCTAATTTTGAAAAAAATGGCCTCCTAAAACCCTACTTTAAGCAAGTATTTATTCTTACTCCCTTTAGGGTTAGAAAATAAACAAAATTACAATTATGCCACTTTTAGGGTGGCCGGTCCTAAATGAAAATTACAATCAAAATGAAAGTGTCCCAAAAGAAAATACAACATAAAATAGTCCATAAAACAATTACAAAGTGCAAAATATTATAAATCTTCATAAGCCAATGTCTCGAAATGGAAACAATCGCAGCAAGCCTTTGAATGCAAATCTGATAATGTCTCGTAGGCATCAACTAATGTAGGACATGTTAGCTCATATTTTACTTCATTTCTTTTTATCTAATAAGTATTTGAGAAATAATCTTACAAGCCCGCCTTGTGCAGCTTTAGAAAGTAGAGAATTTCATGACATAAAGTCAGTTTCTCAAACCTTGATGTCTCTATTAGCTTACTCTCCCAGCTATCAAATGTAGTGGAAGTAGTTCTAATCTATTTCTGAAACTGATGGACCTCAGATGGAGTCATAGGTAATAGTACTATGCGAGACTCACCCATACTGAACATGTAGGTGTTCCTAAAATCATCATGTAACACCTGCCGATCAAATAACCAAGGTCTACCCAACAGTAAATGGAATGCATGCATAGGAATTACATCACATAGGATCTCATCGTAATATTTCTGCCTAACACTCACAAGCACCTTTGCCCTTAGCGTAACATACATACTGCCCCAATTATCCAACCAATGCAAGTTATAAGGGCTAATAGACAAATGTAATTTGTCTATCAGTGCAGCAGATATAACATTCGTGCAACTATCACTATCAATGATGAGTACATAAAGGTTACCTCTGATCCTACAAGAGGTGTGAAATATGTTCTCTCTCTGAATGTCTCTAGCATCAAGAGATATGGTTAGAGTCCTGCGTAACACATTAATAGGTAGATATTGTTCACCTATACGCTCCTCATATATTTCTATAGTCTGGTCATCATAATACTCCTACGATGTTATAAGTAAATCTGTAGGTTCAGCTTGTTCCTCGTCAACCTCAACATCTTCCTTAGTGCCCTCCATAACAGTCATCACCCTCTTATTTGGACATTGTGCTACCATATGCCAAAATTCCATACATTTAAAGCATTTGGTCCGGCGTGCTTTTCCACTAGTAGATTCGTGAATAGTTTGCCTCACATCTGGTGCTATTACCTCTTTATCCTTCCTAGTGGATATATTTTCTCTAGCAGTGTTAGGGGTAGTTTTGTCCACTGCTCTCACTATCTCACCTACCACCTTTGTCCCCCCTAATCGAATGTCAGCTGCTATAGGTCTGTTAGTAGTATTGGGCCTGCTGCTTGGAGCCTTGAACAAGTTGGACCTCCTTTGCCTCTCCACTTTCAAGGCTAACTGAATAGCCTCATCAAGTGTACTATAGTGCTGCGGCTCAACAACACATGTTATCTCATATTTTAGACCCAAGACAAAGCATGCTACGATTGTTCTAGAGGTTCGATTGACCCACATCTAATCATGAGGGTTTCAAATTCCTATACATAATCATCCACTGTCTTGCTTCCCTACCTCAAAGTCTGCAGTTGCATAAATAGTTCTTGTTTGTATTGTTCAGGAATAAATCTTTTTCTCAACACTCTTTTCATATCCCTCTATGTCTGAATCTCAGCCTCCCCATCCCTACACCTACTAATAATCAAATTCTTCCACCATAGTACAGTGTATCCTGTAAACTCAACAGTAGACAATCGAACTCTGGTATTATCATTGATCTCATAACATTCAAAGAGACCATCAACCTTGTCCTCCTAGTCTAAATAATCATTAGTTGATCCCTTACCATCATAGGAAGGCATCTGTAGCTTCACATACTTTAATCCCCGAGGTGGCTTGAAATCCCTATTCTAATATGGATTAGCCCTAAAGTTGTCATCCTTTTCTTCCCTTAAGGATGATGATCCCCATCCATCCTTCTATTCAGATTTCCATCTCCCACTACTCTGTCTCTCTGAAGGTTCTGTAGAGCTACCCGAGGTGGTGCCTGAAGGTTCACCACTAGTGGTTGTGGTAATGTCATCCTATCAATCCTATTTACCAAAGTAGTAACTATGGTAGTAAGAACTTGGAGCTGTTTTTCCAAAGTCCTCCTACCTGCAATATTATGACCTTGACCTCTACCAACTTGGCTATTGGCTTCATTGCCAATTCCCCCATTCACACTTTCATTGGACATGCTGTGATTTAAGAAGTAATCCCACAAATTTCAGCACACTCCTTCAACAACACTAACCCACACGTTTAACAACCACAATAATGCATTAGCTTATGTTCCAAAAAGAATTATAGGCACAAGGAAATAATTTAGTACTCTAAGTAAAGTTCAATAAATGAAGTATACACACAACTACTTTTAAGTAGTTAGAATTAAATTCAACTACAAGTGCTTAAGTAGCTAGTCAATTACTTTCACACTTTAATGACTTGTTTCAATTTCAAATTCTACTACTCACTTTTCTTTTTCTTGCCTTGGTTTCTCACCACTTAAATACACAATTGGTAGCAATTAAATACATATACAATACTCAATTCACCACCACACAACTCCCCTTCTACGCACAGTCCCAATATGTTCATGCCACTAGCAACAATTATCTTTACAACACACACTAAAACTCATGCCAAACAATTCAAGACTCCCTTTTACACCACAATTTATACACATATAACCACAGTGCAACAACCTCTCCAAATACAACACAATTTCACTTTGAAACACAACACACACCCTCTATGGTACACACACACTACAACATGGCAACAAATTCAAATGAACACCCTTAATGCACTTTCTACAAATGGTAAGATTCAATTTCAAATTCAAATGAAATGTAATCAATACCACTCAATAACTACTTCAAGCTTAATGGATGTGTTTGAATTTCAAATGATTTCCTATTTTTCCACTCAAATTCAAATCTGGAAATTGCAAATTGTTCTCCCCAATTCTGAATTCAACAAAGGTCACACTTCTCTTTTCAACACAAAATATTGTATTTCCAATTCCACAATCAAACACTAGGACATAAAATTCTTACTCCCCTTCCCTTCATGGAAAATTCAATAACAAAGAAGGTATAATAAGATATCCACTTTGCCACACACAACACTACAACACACAGCAATAATTTCAAAAACAACACTATTCTAGGCTTCAAATTTCACTTCCCTCAAATGATGACAATGATGATTTCCTTCAAACCAATCACGGTCAACTTAAGGAGACAAAGAATATGGTAAGTACTCCACGTCTACAACAATAAAAAACAATGAAATCACTTCAACAACACAATTGAAATAACTCAACTCTTTAATACACAATTTCGGATCAAGGTGATAAGAACCCTAAATTTCTGAATTCAAATTGCAAACCCCTCCTCTTAAACCTTAAGCTTTGATGCCAAAAGATGATGTGCCTAAAAGGGGATTAAGCACAATCAAAACAACCTAAATATAAACCTTAAAAGACAAGATCAAATTCGATTTAAAGGTGAGACAATTTACGTGAACCCTAATTGATGGAAGATGAACCAAATGATAAAATTAAGGAGATGAAATCCACAAAAGATAATAATTCTCAATTGAATCAATTAACCAACTTAAGTTCCAAGAGAATTCCAATCAACAAAACACAAATTAAAGCTGTGAAACTCCTCACGACAAAGAAAATTCCACGCCACAAGTGTAATGACAATTTGATGGCAGTAATAAGTGCTAAAAACCAATCAATTAGACAATAA
This sequence comes from Laguncularia racemosa, assembly GCA_037954665.1. Lineage (NCBI taxonomy): Eukaryota > Viridiplantae > Streptophyta > Magnoliopsida > Myrtales > Combretaceae > Laguncularia > Laguncularia racemosa. The sequence goes on from JBBMOL010000668.1 coordinate 55,723, forward strand.
TAATTTGATTACAAATGAAACCAAACTCTTTTGGCCAAAGATAGTGTTGCCAAGTCTCCAGGGCTCGAACTAATGCATATAACTCCTTGTCATAAGTAGGGTAGTTCAAGGTTGCCCCACTTAGCTTCTCGCTAAAGAATACAATTGGACTTCTCTCCTGCATGAGCACTACTGCAATACCTATTCCTGAAGCATCACACTCAATTTCAAAAGTTTTAGAGAAATTAGGTAAAGCAAGTAATGGCGCATGAGTCAGCTTATTTTTAAGCGTCTGAAAGGCCTTCTCTTGTTGCTCTCCCCATCTGAACCCTACGTTCTTCTTGATTACCTCAGTAAGTGGTGCTACAATGGTGCTGAAATCCTTCACAAACCTCCTATAAAAGCTCGCTAGTCCATGGAAACTCCGCACATTACTTAAATTAGTTGGACTAGGCCATTCTTGGATCGCACGAATCTTTTCTTCATCAACCTGTATTCCTTGTGCACTAACAATAAAACCAAGAAACAAAAGTTTGTCTGTGCAAAAAGTGCACTTTTTGAGGTTAGCATATAATTGCTCCTTTCGAAGCACTTCCAAAACATTCCTCAAGTGAGATATATGGTCTTCTAAACTCTTGCTATAAATGAGGATATCATCAAAATAGACAACCACAAATTTGCCAATAAAAGTCCTCAAAACATGGTTCATAAGTCTCATAAAAGTACTAGGTGCATTAGTTAAACCGAAAGGCATTACTAACCACTCATATAATCCATATTTTGTTTTAAATGCGGTTTTCCATTCATCACCTTCTTTCATTCTAATTTGGTGATATCCGCTTTTCAAATCAATTTTGGAAAAGACACTAGACCCATGTAACTCATCTAACATGTCATCTAAGCGAGGAATGGGATGACGATACTTTACCATGATATTTGTTGATGGCGCGGCAATCAACATACATTCTCCATGACCCATCCTTCTTAAGCACTGCACATGGGCTCATGCTTTCTCTCACGTACCCCTTCTCCATTAATTCACTGACCTGCCTTTGGAGTTCCTTTGTCTCCTCTAGATTGCTCCTATAAGATGGTTTGTTTGGAATAGATGCTCCGGGTACAAGGTCGATTTGGTGCTCAATACCACGAATAGGTGGTAACCCCTTTGGAATCTCCTTAGGGAAGACATCTTCAAAGTCCTACACAATAGATACAACCACACTAAGCAAAGAGTTAAAAAGTTCGTTAATATTCAAACAAGTTTCCTTAAAACAAGCAACAACATAGGTTGCTTCATCACTAACGCTCTCCTCACTACACTCTCTCTTGCCACACAACTCTCCTTTTGCAAGGCTGCGCTCTCCTTTTCACTCACCACCAAAGTTGATCCCCCTTCAACTTGGTCTCTCACGCTCTTTCCAGCCTTCCTCTCTTTTTCCTTTTGATTTCGACTTTTGTGTTCCTTTTCTTTTTCGATGTCTTTTGCTCTCTCACTCTCCCTCTATTTTTCACTCACCTTATATTTTGCAAAAGATTGTTGTAGCTGCAACTTATCCTCATACACCTATTTAGGTGTTAAGGGTTTGAGATTAAAGCTTTTGCCCCGGTGAACAAGTGTATACTTATTAGAAAAGCCATCATGAACAACCTTCCTATCAAACTATCATGGCCTTCCCAACAACACATGACACGCCTGCATTAGCACTTCATCGCATAACACCTCATCCTTATACCGACCGATGCGAAAAGCAATCAAGGCTTGCTTACTCACCTTAGTCTCGCCACTATCATTCAGCCACTGCAATTTATATGGACTAGGGCGTTTAGTAGTCTTGAGTCCCAGCCTCTCGACAATAAAAGTACTCACCACATTAGTGCAACTCTCCCCATCAATGATCAAACTGCAAATATGATCACCTAGATAACATCTAGTATGAAAGATATTCTCTCGTTACACCTCCTCCTCTTCCTTCACCTGCACATTCAAAGCTCGCTTCACTACTGCCACTAACTTCCCTGCTACAGGCTTCTCATCATCACTAGCGTCCTCCAATGGAGGCATATCATTCTCTTCACTATCCCCCTTAGTCTCATACTCACCATCATCACGCAGAATCATAACACGCCTATTCGGACATTGACTAGCAATATGGCCTCTGCCCTGGAATTTAAAACATTTAATGTCACGATTTCTAAGAGTAGAAGAATCAGGTTTACCTTAGTTACCAGGAGTAGAACCCACTTGCTTCTGCTCTCCTTTTGGCTTGGTGGGTACAAACTTTTCTTCCTTCTTCCATTGGTTAGTCTTCCAGGTGGATGAACCAGCACCCTGTTGAAACCGTGCAGTACTACTACCTTTCCTCCTATGTTGGTTCTCAACCTTTATAGCCATATGAACCATATCTTCCAATTCCACATAATGCTGCAATTCTACTACATTTTGTATCTCTCTATTCAACCCAGCAAGAAACTTAGCCATGGTAGCCTCTCTATCCTCCTCTACATTCGCCCTAATCATAGTAACCTCCATCTCCTTGAAATACTCATCCACACTTCGGCTTCCCTACTTAAGAGTTTGCAATTTGTTGTGCAATTCACAATAGTAATACGTAGGCACAAACCGCTTCTTCATCACCCTCTTCATCTCTTCCTAAGACTCAATAGGTGGTTCGCCATTCCTTCTTCGATTCAACATCAGTTGATCCCACCATACTATGGCATAATCTGAAAACTCAATGGCAGCAAGCTTCACTTTCTTTCTCCCACTATAATTGTGACAATCAAACACCATCTCTACCTTCTTCTCCCACTCTAAGTATGCCTCGGGATCATTCTTCCCTTGGAAAGGTGGAATCTTCATCTTTATACTACTCAATTGATTATCCTCTCTATTCCTATCTCCTCTATCTTCCCAATCCTTAGTTCCTCTATTCCTACCACCATAACCTCTATAACTCCCGACAGAAGGTTCATCAAATTCATCATCAGACATTTCATCTCCACCCCTTTGTACTCTCTTAGAACAACTCTCCCTCTTACGCCCTTGGAAGACGTTTTTAGATTGCTCTAGTTTTTGCTCCACCGTCTCATGAATTTGTTCCATGCCCTCCTGAAACATCCTCTTCATCTCACTCCTCAACGCCTCAATCACTAACCTAGCATCAAACCTTCCCCTCTCACCTTTAGGAGAATGTTGCCTCGACATAGTTCCTGCAGTAAAAGGTTAGTACTAACACAAATATATATGATTAAGCCTCACGATTCACTCCCTTACATGTTTCACTCAAAGGATGATATCCCATAATCACTCGTGTATTCTCATAAGCAATGATGATATCAACTCACCAATTCCTCTTATCAATTCTCTTGGAACTAACCTAAACTACACCAATCCCTTCCATAGAATTCAACACAACTCTAGGGGTTCGAAATTTTCCTCTTTTTCTTTCCTTTTTGTTGCCTTTGTTTTGTTCTTGCTCACTTTTTTTTTGTCGTGATTTTTTTTTATCTATTCTTTTTTTGTTTGTAACAAAATTAATAGGATGCACTACACTCTCTAGAAAACAATTAACACTATGAACTTGAGTACGAAGCTATGACAACACGAAACTTGATATGAACAATTGATATGAACGATTGGAGTTAGGGTTTTTATGTTACCTTCCTCAAACCGAACTGATGTTTAACAAACCTAGGCTCTGATACCAAACTGATACGAACCACGCCCACGTGTGACGAAACCCAATACCAATACGTTCGGAATTTGCAACCCAAGATGCCAAAAACAAATGAGTGGAACCGCGACCCGTTGCCTATAAGTGAGGCAAGAACCTTGGTATATTCTATAGACGCCACAATCGGGATGAAAGACCGATTGATAAGTTGGGATGAACGCTACGGAAGAAATCCGATAAGTTCAAGAGAAGTTCTTTAGAGACCTAAGAGAGGAATTCTCTCAAAATGTGTTATTCAACCTTGTATGTGTGTTCTATCTTCTGTTCTCAACCCTAGAAGCTTATATTAGGGTTTTCAACTCGTAATAATAAAAGCCCAAAACGACATAACATCATAAAGTCGCGGAAAAATAACAAACAGGGAATGAAAGCCGGCGGCGTAGTAGCCGGCGTAGGATGTACGCCGGGTAGAAAGGTCGATGGCGTAGTAAGCCGGCGTAGTCCTTCTGTCGTGCATGAATGGCAACGCCGGCAGTGCTCAGGCCAGCGTTATCAAGGCTGGTAGCTTTGACCTCCTATGCTTTGATCTCCTTGAATGACTTGTACAAGTGCAAGTGCATTCTCCTGGTTGCTCTAATCCTTTTCGGTTTCGTGGACATCCTTTATCAACCCATTAAGTGCTTCCTTGAATCGTTTCGCTCGAGTTCTTGTGATCGGTCCAGGTGGCACTTCAAGAGGATCCACATTCCATCTTCTGGCTTAGCTCCCATCATGGCTCTCATCAGTAATTGAAACTAACTATCATTGTTGGGGTTCTAGATTTAACATACCTAGGGTTACACGCATCACTTATATAGCCATCAATTTATACTATTCTAGGAAAGTTTTAGTTTCTTAGAAAAATCTCGAGAATCTTCATAAAATGGGAAATATTAATTCAATAGGTAGTAATGGTTTCTTTGAATTTTAAGAAACTCAGTTGCTCTTGAAAGGAAATAAAATCTTTAGAATGAATTGCACTTTTGGGAAGTGAAATCAAGCTTGGAAATCAATTTTAAAAAGTTGATTTTTAGCTTGGCACGGTCATAACATGGTCGTGCTATTTCCCATGTACCATTTTATTTCAAATATATAAAAAATTTTCCTTCTATACGCCCACTAACATAAGTATGTTCTTGCCCGTGTACTTCTACATGACTGCTTATATGACTACTCCAAAATGATCTACCTTGTTTTGTTCTACATGGCCTTAGACACAGTCGTGCTCTTTACCTTGTTACGCTTTCAAATCTTGTAAAATTGATATTTTTGTTTCAAATTTCACATAATTCTTCTATTAAATCATAAATTATATTTTAAAGTTCTGAAATCAAAATAAAGAGTGATTAAGTGCAATATCCATCCAAAATATAAGGGATTTAAACAAAAGGCTATTATGAATGTTATCAATAATAAGTATTTTATAACACTTATCAATTATTCATATGTCAACACTTATAGATATCTATGAGCTAAGCTTTCTTACTTAATTCCATATCATTTGCTTCAAGATAGGAAAAGTAGAGTTCCCTAGGACACACATTTAGTTTGGCATGCTTAAGGTTTGTGTGTTTCACTACTCAACTTATCTTATGTTCTCATAAGTCCATATTACTTACCACTCATCTACCATAGATTATCATGTTTATTGTAGACTTGTCGTACTTTAATCAACATACTCCCTTAGAATAATACTCATTCTTATTACAAAACCTAGAATACTATAGAAAGGTATAGAAACCTACTTCATTAGCTTGCATCATTTTCTGAGTTTGTTTCCTTAAGTATCCAAATTTTCAATCCACCCTACTTCTTGCACTATCTTATACACTATAAAAGTCCTCCTTTCCCCTAATTTGAACCTAAAAAATGGAAAATTAAAGAAGTTAATCCTAGTGTTGCTTTTGAGAATAAAAGTAAAACAGGACTATAGTATGATACTTACACTTGGTACCTATGGCTTCACCTTCATTGAAAATGATTTCCTAGTTTCTCATGCTTTAACTTTCTACTCCTTGCAAATAAGATAGAAACTTCAAGTTAGACTTTTCATGTCATCTTTAAGGAATTATGAAGTGCTTTGATCATGATTCTTACCATTATCTTAGGAAATGAGAGTTGCTTCCTCTTTAGATGGGTAATGATTGTGAAATTGATATGAAAATGGGAATGGAATTGAGGGGTAGTGTGATCAATAGTGCTTGGGAAAAAATGGAAGGGGTAGGTTTAAAACTTCAAAGATGAAGAAATAAGAATTGAGAGTAATTTGGAGTGAGTTAGAAAATGGAACATAAAGGGAAATGTAAAGGTGAGGGGGTGATAGGAATAAAAATTTGATAAGACCTATCATTAGGGCAAGAACTAAAGGAATTCGAATTTTGGCGATGAGGGCTCATTTTGAGCAGATCGACCCCAGAATTATTTATAACTTAACATCTTTTCTATTATTCTTGTATTGTGTTTTCCAACAGGCACACTTATCGTATTTTATAGGGCAATGGACAAACTCCCTTAGACTTAGCTTGTGGGTTATCCATGAACCGACCTGAACCGGCAATGAGCTAGGCCGATAGATCCTATAGAAGACCAGCATCTTGAAGACCATTTCTTTTATATATTTCTTCTTTTATGAACTATTTTGGTTTTGGGAAACTTTTATTTCCTTGTAATTTTCATTTAGGGTTAGCTACCTTAAAAGTGGCAAACTTGTAATTTTGAGCACTTTTTAACCCTAGGAGTAGCAAGTATAAATACTTGCTTAAGAGAGGGTTTGAGGAAGCTTATTTTGCAGGTATCAGAGCACATGTTGAGAGAAGGGAATTGGTTTTATTTGATTTTGTGAAATTGATCATCAATTAGGGTTGATCAAGTGAAAACCGCAAATTGTGTTGTTGTTGTTGTTTTGAGATTGCGAAATTACCTTGGCTTGGAATTTAATTTGCTGATTGTTGGAGTTGGTTTGGGAAGGTTGTTGCATCATTTTGTGGTCACTAATTTACGTGGGAGAGCAGAAGTACAAAGTGTTGTTTACTTTAGCAATTTTTGGAACTTGCAAAACTTACCAAAATCCTTGCCGTGGCTTGTTGTAGCGTGGAGGAGGATGTGTAGTTTGTTGCTTTGAATTCCATTGTGTAATTCTGAATTAGTGGAGTACAATTTGCAGATTGCATTGAGTTTTGATTAGTAAGGAATTATTTGAATTCAAACACATGCAATTAAGTTGTGGGAGTTAATGATTGCTATTTGAATTTGAATTCATTGTTTACCAATTGAAGAAGGCTTGCAATTTGTGTTGTGAATCTTTGTGCAATTCGGAATTGGAGCATTTGAAAATTCCAGATTTGAAGTGTGTGGAAGGATAAGCATCCATTTGAAATTCAAATACCTTCTTTAAGTTTAAGAGCAATTCATTGAGTAGCATTGAATAAGTGTTATTTGAATTTGAATTGTTTTTTACCATTTGTGGAGAAGGTTGCATTTAGTGGACTAATTTCAAATTTGAATTTTGTTGTCGCCATTGCTTGTGGTTTATGGTGTGAATGGGAGTTATGTAGTGGCAAGGACGTGTACACCTTGAAGTATTGTATGTAAGAGTGTTTAAAAAAAAAGTTACAACGTGTAGTAGTGTTGTAGTGAATTGGTTGCACCGTGTAGGAGTGAGGTGTGTGTGGTGGTGTAAATTTGTGGAGTTGTGTGGACTAAGGTGCTGCACATTAAGATAAAGTGTGAGTGTGAACCGTGGCAAGAATAAGGAAAGTGAGTAGTAGAATTTAAAATTCAAACAAGTCATTAAATGTGTGAAAGTAATTGAACTAGTTACTTAAACACTTGTTGTTGAATTTAATTCTATCTACTTGAAAGTAGTTGAGTGTACTTCATTTGTGGTTTGGTTGTGTACTTGAACCTTGGAAGTGTGAAGATAATTATTGTTGTTGGGTTTGAACATAATCATGTCTAGTGAAATGTTTCATTATGCCAATGTATTGTGTGGGACATTGACTACATTTACTACTAAGGATGATGAACAAAGGGAAAACTTGTTCCATACTTCTTGTAGGGTACAAGGAAATTTATGTCTCCTTATAGTTGATGGTGGTAGTTATACCAATGTGGTAGCAGCATCGATGGTATCGAAACTAAAACTTGCCATTACTCCACATCCTGAACCGTATACATTGCATTGGCTTAGTGATCAGGGGAGTTTGCTTGTGACCCACAAAGCTAAGGTACCATTCAGTGTAGGGGATAAATACTTTGATGAGATTGAGTGTGATATTTTTCCTATGTGTACATCCCATATATTGCTTGGCAGGCCTTGGTTATATGATAGGAGGGTTTTACATGATGGCTTCAGGAATACTTATGTATTCCAAAAGGAAGGAATACGAATTATTCTGAATCCGATGTCGCCTTCAGCGGTTCAAAGGGTTCAGCAACAAATCAGTAGACCATCAGTGGGCCATGAGCAGTCGAACCAACCTTTAGAGCACAAAATTCGTCAGACCCAGATGTGCCAACCTTCAGAGGATCTTCTTGATCATAGTCAAACGAGCAGACCACCAGAGAGCCAGACCGTTCAAAGACAGTTATGTTCACCTTCACAGGTTTCAGAGGGTAATGAGCAGTTGGGCCAACCATTAGAAGACCATGAGGATCAGCAACATACAAATGAGTTAGAAAAAGAGGAAATAGTTTCAGTGGAACTGGTTGATACAGGGGCAACTTTATTGGATAATGGAGCATTGTTTGTGTTGCAGATGAGATACATCCTAGAAATGGAGGAGAGAAAACAATCACTACCTGTAGTATTTCGGATATTGGGATTCTGCAGAGATACTTCTTTAAATGGATTACTAGGAGAAAACAAAGTCTCTATTGCATTTGAACTGCAAGATTTGAGGACAAATCTTTTTGAGGTCCAAGGAGATAATAGGAATAAAAATCCGATAAGACCTATCATTAGGGTAAGAACTAAAGGAATTCGAATTTTGGCGATGAGGGCTCATTTTGAGCAGATCAACCATGGAATTATTTATAACTTAACCTCTTTTCTATTATTCTTGTATTGTGTTTTCCAACAGGCACACTTATCATATTTTATAGGGCAATGGACAAACTCCCTTAGACTTAGCTTGTGGGTTATCCATGAACCGACCTGAACTAGCAATGAGCTGGGTCGATAGATCCTATAGAAGACCGGCATCTTGAAGACCATTTCTTTTATATATTTCTTCTTTTATGAACTATTTTGGTTTTGGGACACTTTTATTTCCTTGTAATTTTCATTTAGGGTTAGCCACCTTAAAAGTGGCAAACTTGTAATTTTGAGCACTTTTTAACCCTAGGAGTAGCAAGTATAAATACTTGCTTAAGAGAGGGTTTGAGGAGGCTTATTTTGCAGATTATACACTTCACATTTTCGTGAGAGGGCTTAGGGTTTTCCTAATTCCAAATTCTCTTATCAATTTCAATCCCAAGAAGTTGAAATTGTGGCGAGTGCAACAAGGAAAAATCGTAAGTAATATCGGTTCCTTATTGTTGTTATCCATTTCATCACTAGTGTGTCATATCTAGGGTTGATTTGGATGTTCTTAGACTTGTTTTAATTCTCAATTCGTGATCAATAGCTTGTTATAGGATTGATTGTGTTGATATATGATATCATTCTCTTCATTGTGACGTGAATTGGATAGTTGAAGGAAGGGATTGGAATTTGCGGTTTGACCCATTTGTTTTCTTGATTTGATTCACGTGGGTTTCAATTATAATTGTTATTATTTGATGAAGATTACTTTTTTAGATTGATAATAGCAATTGGAGCTCTTTGGATTTCATTCCATTGCCTTTAGGATTTCCGCATTTACCTAGTCAAGTGAACCGGTTTTTGTATGTGTGAATTGAGGAGTTTTCCTTGATTCCTTTGATTGTGCTTAAGCTTGGAATTAGGCACATTAGGGGATATGGAAAGGGGCATGGGCATGTGATTGTGATTTGTAAAGAGAAAGATGGGGATATTTATAGGCTTGGGCTCCTTGTTTTGTTTCTATTTAAGGTAACATTTAAGACTTTGTACTTACATCATACCAATAATCCCTAAATTTGGGGATTTACCCATCATTGGCTTATACTTTGAAGCACTCTAAATCTCCATTTAATGGGATTTAGCTAGCCATTAGGGAAGAGCATAAGATTAGGGTTAGGTCATTAATTAAGCATTAAAAGGCTTAATTAGTTAGTATGGCTAGAGTAATTAGGTAGTTAGGTTAGTTTAGTTACATTTGGAGTAAGGATTCGTTTGGAACTCAATCTCCTTCTCTTGGGTGTTGTCTTCACTTGCAAATTCCCTAAGATTGGTTATCTTGTTTCATTTAGTCTTTAATTTACTTTTAAAATGTTGATTGTTAGGCTTATTGTTCTACTTAAGCATTTTCATGAATCTTTGGAAGCTTGAAGTTAGAAATCCTCTTAAGTGTGCACTATATGTTTTCAGTGCCTTGATTATATGTTAGTGTTTCATTCCTTGAATTCTTAATTATTGAATTCATTTAGCGTCAATTATATCTCGTAATTTTTTCTTAGCAATCAATTCGATTCTTGTAGTTTTTCATGGAATCAATCAAATTATGTTCATTAGAATTATAACCTAATCATACATGCACTCCACAATAACATAAAGCACATGCTCAATGCTCTAACTATGAAGAAATGGGTTCTTTAAATATTTAGTAAAGGAACATTATGATCCATCAATGTAGTATCTTAAACAATTAAATCTAATCCATGATTGTACTAAAAAAATAAAGATAAAAAAGGGTATATAAATCCATAACAAAAGAACAAGTAAAAGGAAAGAGAGACCATCTTTATTAGAGAATTCACATCTCCTAAACACTTCAATTCTTGTATAAGTTGTTTTTTCACTTGTTGACAATTTTAATTCTATTTATTAAAAGAAAATAAGAAGAAAAATTTGAAAACTAGAGAAACTATGGTAGGAATCATATACCTATAGGACCTATCACCAAGGCAAGAGCCAAAGGATTACAAAATTTAGCAACGAGGTTCCTCTTTGAACAATTAGACCCCGAGGATACTTGTTTAGTATCTTCTTTTCCATTGTATAATTGTTATGCATTCCAATAGGTACATTTATCAGTTTTACAGGACAGCGGGTAAATTCACTAATGCTCAATTTGTGTGTTATTCATGGACCTACATAAATCAAAGAAGAACTGATCCTACATTGCTCCATGGAATTTAAGGAAACCAGCCACATATGAGGGTTTTATTTGTAATTTCCTTTTATTGAAAGCCGGCCACATATGTTATATTTTACTTGTATTTTCTTTTGTTAAATTTGCCTTATTTAGAACAAGTATAAATACTTGCAAAGTAAGGTTTGGGGGGACTTTTTTTTTTTTAACATTACATATCTAAAATTTGTTGCTGTGAGAGAGCTCCTATTTACACCACCTTACTCTTATCAATTTCATTTGTGAAGTTGTGGCGAGTTGGCTTAAGGAAATATTGTGAGTTATATCAATATTTCTTAAGTTGCATCCAATTATTGCTAGTGAGTTATATCTAGTTTGTAATTGGTTGATTTTATTTGTTCCATTCATGCCAAATTAGGGTTCTTGTATTGCTAAGTTTCCAAGCCAATTGTGGGAATTGGAATTGAATTGTTCCTTTTGTATTTGATTGGTATTGGAATCTAATTGTAGTACATCTTAATTTGATTCACGCCATTTAGGGTTATTAGTTCTTGTTTCACGCTATTTGGGGATTCCATCTTCAATCTTGTTTTACGCTATTTTATTTGGGGATTCTATCTTCAATCTTGACATGACTCACAAGAATTCCCAAGCCAACTTGCCATAATTTCCAAGTGCAATTAATAAGAGTAAGAGGTGTGAAGAGGACACTCCACGGCAACAAGTCAAGTGTATATTATTTGAAAAGCTCCCTTCTAACCCTACTTTGCAAGTATTTATACTTACTCTAAACTGGGTAAATTTAACAAAACAAAATTACAAGTAAAAAAGCAACAAGTGACCGGTTTTAACACCAAAAGAAAATTACAAGTAAATCTATCATAAGTGGTCAGCTCGTCACTTCCATAGAACAATTGTTGGACTGGTCCATTTGATTGATGTAAGTCCATAAATGACCCACAATTAATCCTTAGTGAATTTTACTCGCCATCTTGTAAAACCGATAAATTTACTTGCTACAATGTAAAGACAAATTGTTACTAGATAAATAAAATAACATGTGGATGTTTGGGCTCATTTGTTCAATTTGATTTCCCCACTATTGGATCTAAAGGTTTGATTCCCATCATTTTGTTGAAAGTCGGCCATATATATTGTTATTTTACTTATATTTTCTTTTTGTTAGATTTGCCTTATTTAGAACAAGTATAAATACTTGTAAAGTAGAGTTTGTGGGGACTTTTTTTTTAACATTACATATCTAAAATTTGTTGCTATGGGGGAGCTCCTCTTTATGCCATCTTACTCTTATCAATTTCATTTGTGAAATTGTGGCGAGTTAGCTTAAGGAAATATTGTGAATCATATCAATATTTCTTAAGTTGCATTCGATTATTGCTAGTGAGTTATATCCAATTTATAATTGGTCAATTTTATTTATTCCATTCATGCCAAATCAGGGTTCTTGTATTGCTAGGTTTTCATGCCAATTGTGGGAATTTGAATTGAATTGTTCCTTTTATATTTGATTGGTATTGGAATCCAATTGTAGTACATCTTAATTTGATTCATGCCATTTAAGGTTATTAGTTCTTGTTTCATGCCTTTTGGGGATTCCATCTTCAATTTTGTTTCTTGCCATTTTAATTGGAAATTAGAATCAATTGTGTTTGATTTGTTAAGTGGTATTGAGATTCCCCTTAAGCACATTATGGTGGTAGTTGCACTAATGTCGTATCTATTGCATTAGTAAATAACTTACAACTAGTCACTAGTCCATATCCATATCCATAACCTTATAAATTATATTGGCTAAATGAACGAGGTAGTTTACATGTTACTCGGAGGGCTAAGGTGCCATTCAGCATAAGAGATAGATACGGTGATGAAATTGTCTGTGATGTTCTTCCTATGTAAGCCTTTCACATACTGCTAGGTAGGCCTTAGTTGTTTGATAAGAAGGTGCTACATGATAAGTTTAGAAACACTTATGTTTTTCAAAAAGATGGTGCACTGGTTATCTTGACTCCTATGTCTCCAACTGAAGTTCACACATTCCAGGAATAGATCAGTAAAACTAATGGCTACTCAGGACTTCAGGGTAACAAGTACATGCAAACAAGGGGTGTTAGTCTAGGGAAAAACCCCTTAGATTTGAGGACAAATCTTTTAGAGGCCCGAGGAGATGATGGGAATCAATCCTCTGAATCTAGCAGTGGGAAGCCAATTTGAACAAATTATCCCAAACATCCACATGTTATCTTTATTTATCTTATAATAATTTGTCTTTACATTGTAGTAGGTACATTTTGTTGGTTTTTGCAAGAAGATATCACAGTCCATTATGAATCAAATTGAAACTACAGGGACAAGTGGAACTGACCTTCATTTCATTTGCATTTTATCAAAAGAAGAACTAGTCCTGTATTGCTCCATGGAATTGAAGGAAACTAGCCATATATAAGGGTTTTATTTGCAATTTCCTTTTTATTGAAAGCTGGCCACTTATGTTGTTTTTTGCTTATATTTTCTTTTGTTAAATTTGCCTTATTTATAGCAAGTATAAACACTTACCAAATAGGGTTTCTAAGAAACTTTTTGAACATTACATATCTGAAAATTGTGGTGTGGAGAGCTCCTCCTCACGCATCCTCTACTCTTATCAATTTCATTGTGAAATTGTGGCAAGTTGGCTTAAGGAATTATTGTGAGTCATATCAATATTTCTTGAGTTGCTTCCAATTATTACTAGTATTTCATATCTAGTGTGTAATTAGTTGGTTCATTTGTTCTTGTTTCATGCAATTAGGATTCCATCTTCAACCTAAGGTTTATGCCTTTTAGTTGGAAATTGGAATCAATTGTGTTTGTTTTCTTTGATTAGTATTAAGATTCTAATTGAGCACATCACTCTGTTAGGTCTAATTAACCTATTTTTGGCCCATTATATGATGTTATGTTAAGTTAGACCCATTATGATTTAGTGGGTTATACTTATTATTTCTAGGCTCATTTATTTTGCTATATCTAAGTCTAACTCAAATTAGGTTTTTAATTAATTTTGGACCTTACATTACATGAGGCCCATTTAGGTTATTTAATTTTAGGAAAGCCCATTTAGTTTGGTCCCATTAAGTCTATTTAAGTTTAATTAAGTCTAGTTAGGGTTCATTTGCTCACTTAATTCTCAATTTAGTCCAACTTGATTAATTTAGCTAATTAAGCCCATTTATGCTAATTATGAGTTGCTATGTGAACCACCCATGGGAAAAACAATGGGCTAATCCAAATGGCAGATCGTTGCCAATCGTAGTTTTAATAAATTGAATTCTTGTTCTTAACCCTACTACGAAGCAATAGGCAAGTGCACCTATCGTAGCGTAATATAGCGAGTAAGCACAAGGTCGTCCCTTAGAGATACACCAACTACTAGTACTAACTCCGTTCCTATTATCTAACCGCCGCTTAAGAATGTTGGTTGAAACTTGATTACTCTAATCTTAAAACTAATAAGTCACTAACAACAATGGTTCTGAAGATTTATCAATTAACAAAAGCAACCTAGATTTTATTCTACTCCTTCTCTATCATGTAATTCATTAGATTTATGAAGATTGTCGTAATTGACTTCTTATACTATCGAATTCTCAAGTCAAGTTAACTACTTTCTCAAGTATATTAACCTATCTAATCCTAGGTTTATCAAATAGGATCTCTCCTTAGTTAATAGCAACCTAGAATTGCATAAAGCACATGAATTCGCATCAAAATAATCGATGTAAACAAAAGACTCTTGTTTCCTATCTCTAGAAGAACAATCAAATCTCATTAATTGCATTCGATCTAATCATATGAGCAATTTCTCAATTAACTAATATGATATCATGCATAAATTCATATTTCGGATCTATGAATCTAAGAAACAATTGAAGAGCATGCAATTAATCATAAGAAAGTCAACAACTTTGCATTAATGACCAAATCTTCATCATATGATAGAGAGGTTTCAAATAAAATCTAGATCTAGGGTCTACTCCTCTATAAACTAGACAAAAGAAATGCAATTACTAGAAGAATAGATAAAATTCATGGTCACAACCCTTAAAGATAGAATCTTCTTCTTCGTGGGTCTTCAATCTCCCTTGGAATCGACAGAATCTTCTTTCCCTTGCTATTATGAGAGTGAGAGAAAATGAAAAATTCATAACCTCCGTTTCTAGGGCAAACTGACTGTATATTTATACATGTACCTCGATTGGATATATACACGAGCAGATACACAAGTAGTGTATCTCGTTCGTGTATCTCATGCTTGCTTCCAAGTGTCCTTATGTGAATATATACGAGCAAGTACATGGGAGTGTACATTGGTCGTGTATTTGAAACATCATCGAATAGAAGCAAAACTTAGATACACAAGCAAAGTACATGGGCGTGTACTTTGCTCGTGTACTTTCCAGAATTCTTCCTCTTCGCATGTAATGTATCCAATTCCTTCCAAACTTGCTCCGACTCTTCAAAACTCCTTCCCTTAGCTCCAAAATATTCTAGAGGATCCTGAAATTAACATTCATTCCATTAAGCATCCTTTTCTTCAACAAATCATCTAAAAATTCAACAATAAAGCACAATTTCATTACTCTAGATAAGGGTATTTTGCGACTTATCAAACTTCCCCACACTTAAATCTTTGCTTGTCCTCAAGCAAATTAAAACATTAATCAAACTTCTCATTAATCATGATTATCGTTACCAAATAATACTACTCAGACATTAGCATTTATGAATTTTAATCTTTAAAGCTCAATGCAATCCCTCAATCTAATGAGTGTGCTTCTCACCTTATCATGAAAGTATTGTAACAAAGATACTTTAGTTAAATTTCTAGGATTAATCAGAGTAAACCAAGCTTTATCCTCATCATTTAACAATGGCCTTCATAATCAAATTTAGACACAAGATCAATTAGAGCAAAAGGAAACGTGATACATTTTAACCACCATTAAAAAGTCTATAATCTTCTCAATTATCTCTCTAAGTAACACAATCAATAATGAAAGTACATTGCATTCATGTTTCCCCTGGATTCCTCCTCCTTTTTAGTTGATCTCTTCAAAGATTTTATTTTTTGTAATAGTTCACTATTTTCATCCTTTTTTTCTCTTTTTTTTTTGGTTGAACTGTTTAGGATCTTGCAAACCCCTGTAACGAGTTTTCAGCCGATAATCCTAGGCTCGTCACCGAAGTTAACGAACATTATCACCTCAATTGAGGGCGTTCCTATGGGCTTAATTACTCGAGTTATAGGACCCTCTCAACTTGTTCCTTTATGGTATTTCATTTTGTTACGGTAATTTCCTCAGTCAGCCAATCCCAAGCCAGACGACCTTAGGTGACCAGGTTTTAAAGGAACCCCATCGAACCTCTATTACCTTAACTTATTATTTTGACTAGTTAGTAGCGGAGTCAAACTTCGCTCTTCTAAGGGACCAAAGCCTACCCATACTAACCAATCCTTTATTTTTCAAGTATAACATGCTTTCATTAAATTATTACTTTAAAGAGATCTTCTAAGAAAGATCACCAAGAGAATCATTTCATTTGCCCTTTCATGAAAGATTAAATGGCTCTCAAGATCTTTGAGTTTCACAGCGATTTTATCCCATAACTTTGACTAAGTATCAATGTTCCAAAGAAGACAAAGGTGACATGCACAACACTCTTTTAGAGGAATTCATTCACTAAATGCTAAAATACTACGTAATTTGCAATCATGATTTCAAAATTCGATTATCAAGCAAAAAGAAAAAAATAGGGGAAAATTTGAATGACTCATACAATTCAGTACAACCTTTATCAAATTTCTTTAGTATCCCCTTCCCCACACTTAGATTGAGACATTGGCCCCAATGTCTTTATCATTCAAGAATACAATGGTCTCAAAATAAGTTAGGGTCGTCAATTGCACAAAGAAAATGATAGGACTTGCATTGGGTTTCCGAAATAAGGAAGAAGATAGCATAGTTGAGATACACAACCAAAGTACACGATTGTGTACCTGATTGTGTATTTACCCATCTCATACATGCACAAATTACCATAGGAATGCTCAAAATCAGCTCTTGTGGCTTTAGTATATTATCAATCTACCTTCCTGAAGGCCAAAAATGTAACTACAACACACCCAAAGCATCCTTAAATGATAAAGTTCGAATCTTGATTCTAAGAAGCTAGGTGTGATAGTTTAGTGATCATAAAAAAAAATGGCCTCATAACTTGGTTTCTAAGAAGTGGATCGGGAAAGAAACACAACAACATTATTCAAGAAACCCATAAAATCAAAGTCCCAAATAATCATGTTCAAACCCTAACTATCGATTCACTTGTTTGGCAGGCACTCATGACATCAATCATACATGCATTCACATGAGTGCAAAATGTCTACCGATCTTATCAACAATCGACTTCCAAACTGCAAAATCACTCATCATACCATCATCATAGATGCAAGCATGTATGGTAGTCGTAAAAGAAAACCGAGCAACAACCGTATTGCAATAAGTATTGAAGAAGAAGAAGAGAAAACTTACTTACCTTGAGTCCTTGAAATGGAAGAAATTTATGGTGTGGAAAGAACAACCACGGTATGGAGGAGTAGAGTGGGAGTGAGTGGGTCAAATACACGAATGGAGAATGGGTCGTGTAAATGGCAGAGTGAAGTGAGGAGTCCTTTTATAGTACGAGTAGAAAAAATAGATACACAACCAAGTACACGGTCGTATACTTTGGTCGTGTACTTTGGATTCCTTTCTGTGGGTTAGATACACGAGCGTGTACCTTGTTCATGTATCGTGGAAGAGCAATCTGTGGGTCAGAAACACAATCAGGTACACGAGCGTGTACCTTGTTCGTGTATCGTGGGAGAGCATTCTGTGGGTCGGATACACAACCAGGTACACGAGCGTGTACCCTGTTCGTGTATATAGAGGGGGTGTTCTGTGGGTCAGATATACGACTAGGTACACGAGCATGTACCTTATTCGTGTATCTTTGATATGTACACAATGAGCATATTTTGAAGTGCACGGGAGGGCACACCATGACGTATTCCCCTTTTGTATTGCAAAGTCAATTTAGACACCCTCTGACATGTGTGAGAAAAACCAAATACACCACCAGTGTACCCGGTTATGCAAATTAAAGTACATACCTGTCATCACATCATCTTGCACTCCCTTGACAAGGTCTCCCATCCTGAATTTTCCCACACTTAGAGCTTAAAAGAAGCTCTATTAAGGTGACTTTCATAGAATCCAAACTTGGTTATCCCCTCTGTAGCTTGCTGTCCAGCAAAAGTTACTCCAAAACAATGGGTGATAATAAAGAAAGTAAAGAGTAAAGAAGAAAATCTACCTAAGCAACATGGGTTGCCTCCCAAGAAGCGCTGTTGTTTAACGTCGTTAGCTCGACGTAATGAACCGGTGGAGCTCAAATGGAGATGAGAATGAGGTTTAGCTCCTCCTTTTCTTCCAAAACTGTTTTTTCCCCAAAGTAATGCTTAAGCCTTTGGCCATTCACCTTGAAAATGCCTTTCTTGGAGATTTTTATAACCCAAAACAATACCTTCTTTTGCCATAAAATGACACTTCTCCAAATTTAGGACCAGGTTAGTATCTTCAAAACGTTGCAACACTAACTCAAGATGGTGTAGACACTCATCAAAAGAATTCCCGAAAACAAAAAAAATTCATCCATGTATACTTCCATCTTGTCTCCTACCATACCCTCAAAAATTGCCATCATGCATCACTGAAAGGTGGCTGGAGCGTTGCATAATACGAAAGGCATGCATCGATAAGCAAAGGTCTTAAAAGGGCATGTGAATGTCCTCTTTTCCTGGTCTTCGGGTGCGATAGGAATCTGAAAATATCCAGACATCCCATCGAGGAAACAGTAATATGCATGACCAGCTAACCTTTCAAGCATTTGGTCCACAAATGGCAGAGGAAAATGATCCTTTTGAGTTGCATCATTTAGCTTGAGGTAATCTACACAAACTCTCCATCCAGTGACAGTTCTCATTGGGATGAGTTCATTTTTTCATTCGGTACCACTGTCATACCGCCTTTCTTTGGAACTACTTGAATGGGGCCCCACCCATGAGCTATCAGAATTCGGGTAGATCATTCCTGCATCAAGCAATTTGATGACTTCCTTTTTTACAACATCTCTCATATTTGGGATTAAGTCGGCGCTGCGGTTGTACCACTGGCTTGACACAATCTTCCATCGGAATTTTGTGTGTACAAAACGATGGGCTAATCCCCTTTATATCTGTAATTTTCCATGTAATTGCTTTCTTGTGTTGCCCTAGGACATGCAATAACCTTTCCTGCTGATCTCGATCTAGATTTGATGCAATTATGACTAGAAGTTTAGAATCTTCTTCTAAAAATGCATATTGAAGGTAGTTTGGCAGTTGTTTCAATTCTAGCTCAGGTGGTTCCTCAATTGAAGGTTTTGATCTCTGAATGGTGGATCTATTCATACCTTCAAAGCTTCTTTCTTCTCTCAACTCAGGATTATTATTAAGCTGATTGACAACTGCTCTAATCACCATATTTTCAGGTTGCTCTTTTCCCCTTCATCAAACACAATTCCAATGCATCACAATCAACAGGTCTTACAATGAATCCGAAACTGTAAAGTCAAGGTAGTCAATTGCATAGCAATGTATCTCATGGTGCAGGCTTTATTTAAGGACCTTAGGCATTTTCACCATGACCTCTTCATTTCCACTCTCAACACTAACTTCCTATCCCAACATCAATTATGGCTCTATCAGTAGTCAAAAATGGCCTCCCCAATATAAGAGGGACCTCTACATCCGCTTCCATGTCAAGGATGACAAAATCTACCGGGAAGATGAAGTCCTGCACCTTCACTAATACATCTTCAACTACTCCTCTCGGGAATTTGACTGATCGATCGGCTAAACTGAAGACTCATTTTGGTCGGTTTCGGCTCTCCAATACCCAATTTTTGGAACAACTTGTATGGAATCAAATTAATGCTAGCTCCCAAATCAGCCAATGCCCGTTCTTCAGATAAATTCCCTATCAGGCAAAGGATGGTAAAGCTCCAGGATCTTTTAACTTCTTTAGGAGTTTGTTCTGAATTACCGCAGAGCATTCTCCTCTTAAAGTTACAGTAGAGACTCTTCAAGCTTCATTTTGTTCGATAGCAAACTCGTTCAAAAATTTTGCATATCGTGGCATTTGTGATAATGCCTCAACCAGTGGAAGGTTGATATGCAATTGCTTGAATATCTCTAAAAATCTGCCATAGTGCTCATCTATGCTGTCCTTCTTGAGTCGTGCTGGGTAAGGAACATTGGGCTTGTATTCTGGGGATTTAATGGAGGTGATGATTTCTCTTTAGGTGATTTTTCTGAATGCTTTCCCCCTTCTTTGAGAACTACTTGTTCTTTTGTTGGTTCAGTCACCCGACTCTCTTCTTCTTGAACCTTTGGTTGTAGTTCCTTACCACTTCGTAATGTGACAGCCTTAACATGTTCTCTAGGGTTGGTTTTTGTGTTTCCCGGTAGTGAACCTTGAGATCTCTCTGGCAGAAGCTTAGCTATCTGACCGACCTGGTTTTCAAGATTGTGTATTGATGCCTCATGATTCCTCAGAGCCGAGCCTTGATTTTTCAGAATCAAATCTAAGGACTTCTTTCTGTCTTCTGAATCCTTGATGAATTTTGTGAGGAGATCTTCAAGTGGCGGTTTGGAACTCTGGACCAGTGGCCTCTGATAACCTGGTGGTGGATTCGAATTACCCTTCTGATATTACTATTGTTAGTCCAAGAAAAATTTAGGTGATTTCTCCATCCTGGGTTATAAGTATTGCTGTTTGGATTGTTTTGGGGCCGAATTGGGTTTTCCCAAATAATCCACTTGCTCTGTTTGCCCTTCCTCACCACCTGGGGTTCCACAATAGCAGCTAATGTGTGAGACAGCCAACCCGTTGATCTTTCTAGATAAAGCCTCAACTTTGGACATGATAGAAGTAGCACATCCACTTCAAGAATGCTTGCCACCTTCTTTTCTTTGCCCCTACCATGTGAACCATTCATAATTATTTGCGGCCATGTCTTCAAAAAGAGTCAAAACTTTCTTCAGGAGTTTTATGGTTCAAGGGTGCCACCAGTGCGGCATCTACTGTTTGTCTCATTTGATAGTTCAACCCATTATAAAATATCTGAACTTGAAGCCACTCTAGGGATCCCTGGTTGTGGGCATTTCCGCATTGAGTCCTTGAATCTCTCCCAGGTTTCATATAACGTCTCCATGTCATACTGATGATAAGATTAAATCTCAGCTTGAAGTTTAGCGGTCTTTAAAGGAGGGAAGAATTTGTCCATAAACTTCTTAATCAGACCTTACCATGTAGTAAGGGTTCCTCGGTAAAGAATTCAACCACTGCTTAGCCTTGCCTTTCAAAGAGAAGGGGGAAGAGCCCGAGGCGGATCGCATCATCACTAACTCCATTAAATTTGAAGGTATCGATATCTCCAGAAAGAGTTGGATATGCGCATTTGGATCTTCATCCTGTAAACCTCAAATTGAGTATATTGCTCCACCATCTGAATCACGGCAGGCTTAAGTTCAAAATTATTTGCCTCCACTCAAGGACAGACTATGTAGAGCTAACGCCTATCAAGTTTGGCCTGGCAAAGTCAGAATTGGTTTTAGGTGGCTCATTTAACTCGGCCATCTCTATTATAACCAGTTGATGATTCGGGGATCCACAAAAACTTTCCCTTTTACTCTTAAAGTTATTTACTTGATCGCCATTTTTCCCCTTTGTATTTTCCCTTGAAACCAAATTTTGACTCGCGATGTTGCTTTTTCTGAAACGGAAGAAAAATTTTCTGGTCGAAAAAAAACAGCAATTCCTTGGAGCGACTTTGGTCATGACTGTAAACGAAAAAATAATTTGGCCCAAATTTCGGAAAAAAAGGGGAAAAAAAAGAAAAGAAAAAAAAATTGGTTAAATTTTAAATAAAAAAAAGTGTTTCAATTTGGCAATCCTGCAAGGTCCAAAAAATTGACTTTTGCCAATCAGTTTTAAAAAATTAAATTTCTTGTTTTAAACCCTACACAAAGAATAGGAAGTGCACCACGTCGTAATTAGGGGTAAGCACAAGGCGCCCTCAGAGATACCCAACTACTATCTAACCCTTTCCTTTACTAACCGCTGCTTAAAATGTTGTTTAAAAAATTGATTACCTAATTTTTAAAAAAAAAAAATCACAAAAAAAGGGGTTTAAGTTTATAATTAACAAAAGCAACCTGTTTTATTCTCCCCCCTTCTCTAATGAAATTCATTAGTTTTTTGAAATTTTTCGTAATTGATTTTCTTATACTTAAATTCTTAGTCAATTTAAATTTTTTCTCGTATTTTAAACCCTATCAAAACCGGGTTTATCAAATAATCTCCCTTTTAATAGAACCTAAATTGCAAAAAGCACATAATTGCATCAAATAATCTTTTAAAAACGAAGACTTTTTTTTCTCCTTAAAGAACAATCAAATCCTTAATTGCATTTGTTTTTAACTATGAAATTTCTCAATTTAAAAAATTGAACATGCAAAAACATTTGGATCATGAAACAAGAAACAATTGAAGAGCATAATAATCATAAAAAAGTAACCAAATTCGCTTTTAAAGCCAAATCTTCATCACATACAGAAAGTTTCAAATAAAAAAATTAAATCTGGGTCTTCCTCTAAAATTGGACAAAAAAAATCTTACTGAAAAAAAAAAATTTTTGGCAAACCCTTAAAGATAAACCCCCTTTTGTGGGTTTCAATCTCCCCTTTGGAAACCCACAAAATTTCTTTCCCTTGTTTATGAGAGTGAGAAAAAATAAAAATTCGAACCCTTTTTTTCAGGGGAAAAGACGGCTTTTATAATGTCCCCGTTGGATATATACCGAGGGATCAAATAGTGTATTTTTTTTGTATTATCTTGTTCCAAATGCCAGTGAATATACACGAGCAATACATGGGAGGGGAATTTGGGCGTGTATTTAAACATCACCGAATAAAGAAAAACTTAGATACACAAGAAAGCACAGGGCTGACTTTGCTCTTTACTTTCCAAAATTTTTTCCCCTTCACATGAAAAGTACCAATTCCTTCCAAATTTCTCCGCTTTAAAAAACCCTTTTCCCTTTGCCAAAATACTCTAGAGGATCCTAAAATTAACATTCATTCCTTAACATCTTTTTCTTAACAAATCACAAAAATTCAACAAAAAGAAAATTTCTTTACCAAATAAGGGTATTTTTCACATAATGGCTGTGTTGAATAAAATAAAATAAATTTTATATTCATTTAATTAAATTAAAAAATTTCCCCCCAAAACCAAATTTTATAAACCTTAGAGAGTTTTAAAGGATGGATTAAAAATAAAAAATTTAAAATTGATCTTAGATTAAAATAAAAAGAGCTTTTTTAATTTTATAGATTTCAATTTTTTTTAAAACCTAAGACTGGAACGCTTAAAGCAAGGTTTAAGATACATGAAATTTTGTTTGTCGTGTTTGGTTAAGTTAATAAGTGTGAAACTAATTAATTTAAAAATTTTGGTTAAGTGTTTAATTGTTTCTATTGTTCTTGGTGACAAGGGCTCATATTGTGTCCTTTTGGGGCAACACAATGATCCTTAATTTTCGTTGTCTCTAATGGAGTCATATTGGAAAAAATCAGGTTAATTTTTTAAATTTAAAATTTAAAGGGCATGGGGGTGGGGCCCTAGTGGCATTTTTCCTCCAGGTTAATGTTTAAGTTCAGGGGGGGGCCCTAGTGGTATTTTCCCCCCAAATCTGTTTCATAGTTAAGGGGGGAATATCCCATTTTCTTTTGTAATAAAATTTATTTTAAAAGGTTATTTGCGTTTAATACTTTAAGTGGTGAACTTTTTGATGTGCCTAGTATCCAAAAAAAATTAACAAAGCCAAATTTGGGGAATAACTAGACAAATTCACAAAAAAGGTGTGATTTTACTTCCCATAAAACCCCCCCAAAAAAGAAAAAATTTATTTTATACAAATTAAATGTATCAACGGATTCCCCAAAACAAAAGAAACAAAACAATTGTTTCCAATTTCTAACAAATGGCGTAATCCAGTTAAAAATTAACCCCCAATTAAAAAAAACAAAAAAAAATAAAAAACTAATTCCTTCCAGATATTATGCCTTTGGAAAAAAATCAAATTTTAATTTTTTAAATGACCCAAAAAAATCCAATAAAATCGCTACAATCCAAATTTTTAAAGAAAAAATTTTTGTGAAAAGAGTTAAAACCTTTACGAAAAAAGGCAATCGAAATGTGTTTTTTCAAAATCCCCTTTAAAATATTAGCAAGTATTTTACTTGTTCAAAAAAGGTAAATTCAACAAAACAAACTTCAAGAAAAAACCCTAAGTGCCGGTGCGGTTCGGAAGAATTCCTTCATAAAAACCAAATATCAACAAAATCAAATAATCCAATTTTTAGGGTTTTTGGTTTTGTAAAAAGCAAAAAACAAAGATATGGTAAAATTTAAAAAATTATAGAGCCAAAAATAAAATTAAAACGTTTCGCAACCAATATAGAACATAGAAACCAATTCATAAATCAATCACTAGGTTTTTAAAAAATTCCAAAATTAATAACGATGCTCACCCAAATTTTAGAACCAAAAATTTTTTAAGAACAATACGAAAACGAAATTCTTTTTCAAAATTTCAAACCCCCAAAAAAAAGATCACCCCCAAAAGGGGCTCTATGTTTACAAAAAAAATGATTCCCATCACAAAAAAAACCCAAGGCCCCATTTTAACATCCAAAAAAATTTGGTTTAAAAAACTTTTCAAGGGGGGCAACAAAATCGACGGCCTTCTCTTGGGCCCGGCAATTAAGGGCCCCCTACATTTTGGCCCGGTCCAAGGCCCGGGGGGCCTTGAGGTCAATTTTGGTTGGCCCTTTTTCAAGGTCAGTTAAGGCTGGGGGGTTTTCCCTTGGGGGGCCTCCCACCCTATGTCCTCCTTTTTTTGGGCTCTTTTTTTTTCCTTGGAATGAAAACATTCCCCCCATGTTAAAAATGATTGACCCAAATCTGACGTCCACCTGCAGGCCCATAAAAAACCCCCTTTCCCCTTTGGGTTCTTAAGGCAAATCTTTTTGGTTGGGACTTCATTGGCTCAAAAGAAGCTTGTAGTCTTTCCGTTGCGAAAGGTATATCTTGGTGTATCCTCATGCTTGGTTTTAGGGCAAACTGCCCGGTTTCCAAGGTCAAAGTGTTTCCCCTGGGGGGCACATCCAAAAAAATTTGTAAATAACACCAATAACAAAAGGGCACGAACCTGTTTTTTGTACATGAAAGCTCCCCGTGGGCCCAACCAAGAGTGCATAAGGTTTTTGTCGGGGTTTCCCGCAAAAACCCAATTTTTAACCCAGTTTCTGAAGCAACATTGTGCAACTGCCGATCAAACACAAACAAACAATCTTTCCCGCCCAGCCCTAATTAAAAAAAAATTTGCCTTTTATTGGAAAAATTTAACCCCTAACCAAAGCAATCTCCCACTGGAACCCCTATTTTTGTCTTCATCTTTTTCTTCTACCTCTACTCTTTATTTTTCTTTCCCCCCCAATTTATCCACTTTAAGAGTCTGGGAAAAAATTTTTGGGGGTTTCCCCTTTAAAAAAACAATAAACCCCCCTTCCAAAAACCCTTTTGGGAAATGAATGGAAAATTTTTTTTGAAAATTTTTCCCCAAAATTTTCCAACCTTTAAAAACTCAAAATCCTTTTCATAAAAATTCTTTGCCTTTTTACCCCCCCTCAAAGGGGAACAACTCCATAGCCCCCTTTTTTTAAAAAGTCGGCACAAATCTAAATCTCACAACCTTTTTAAAAAGGCCCCTGAACGCACTTTTTCCTCAAACAAAAACCAAAGTTTTCTCAGTTTTAATTTGTCCCACCACAAAATTTTTTTTATTCAATAATGCTAAAAATGGGGCCCCCCTTTTCCCCTTTATGCCTCAATTTTTCCCCCCAAAAAAATTTAAACACCTTTTCTACCCATGGCAAACCCCCCCCCCAGGAATTTTCCCCCTGGTTTTCCCCCCTTAAAACCCTTTTTAAAGGGGAAAACTTCAAAATTTATGTTTTTTTTTCCCCCTTTCGCCTGCAAAAATTTTTTCCTCTCCTATTTTCCCTTTCCCCTTTCAATTTGATTCACCTTTCTAGATTTTCCCCCTTCCCCCTTTTTCCCAAAACCCCCTTTTGGCTTCTTCTATCCCTAAAACCCCCAATTCTCCATAAACAAATTTAAAATTTTCTTTGGGGGTTTTTGAATCCCCCCCCAAAAAACAAAATCAACCCCCCCTTAAAAAAGGGAACATTCCATTGTAGTTTTTTTGGAAAAACTTTTCCCTTTCGACGCATCCTAAAACCCCTTTTTTAGTTTAGAAAAGAAATTCACCCCAAAAAACCCCAAAATTCCCCCAAAAACAACCCCCCCAAAAAAAAAATTTACAACAAAAACACCCAACAAAAGAAAATTTTTTCAAAAAACCCCCCCCAAACCCCCCCCAAAAGCCCCAAACACCAAAATTTACACAATACCCTTCACAAAAAAAATTTTTTTCCCCCTTTCCCCCAACCCCAAAAAAAGTATTGGGAAATTTAAAAATAAATTTTTTGAGAATCAACACCCTTTAACTTTTTTAAAGATCCCATTGAATAATTTGTTCAAAAAACCTTTCAAACCAAACCCCTTTTGGGGGGGCCCCAAAAAAAAAGCGAAATTTTTGGTAAAGAATTTTTCCCTTCCCCCCCCAAACCCCAAAACGTTCCCAACCAAACCCAAAAAAAAATCCAAAATTTTTTTTTGGGGGGTTTTTTTATTTTAGTAAAAAAAATGCCTTTAAAAAACCCCAAAAATAAGAATTTTAAAAATTTAAAAAACCCAAAACTAAAAAGATGCCCCAAAAAGTTTAAAAATTAAAAAAATTTTCCCAATTTAAAACAAAGAAAAGGGTAGGGGAAAAAACCCCTTTTATAAAACAAATTTAAATTTTGGGTTTAAAAAAAAAAAAAAATTTTTTTAAAAAAAGCTTCCCCCCCCCAAAATTTAAAAAAAGGGAAAAGGGAATTTTTGGGTAAGAACCCCAATTTTTAATAAATCGGAAAAATTTGGAATTTTTTTTAAAATTTTTCCCCAAAATCCAAAAAAAGCCCCCCCAAACCCCCCAAGTTTTTTTTTTTGTGGGTTTTCCCAAAAAAAAAAAAATGGGAATTTTCCCCCCCCCCAGAAAAAAAAACCCCCGGGCCCCATTTAAAAACACCTAAAAAAAATTTGGGGCGGGAAAAAAATTTAAAAGGGCCCGGGGGCCTTTTACTTTAAGGGTTGGTAACAAAACCGGGCCCGGGCCCTTTTTTTTGGGGGCCCCCAATTAAAGCCGGCAGGGGCCCAAAATTTTAGGCCGGCCGGGCCTTTAAAGGGGGAAAAAAGCTGGCCCTTTTTTTTTTTAAAACCGGGGTTTGGGTGGCCCCGGGGGTTCCCCCCGGGGCCCCCCCCCCCGACGCCCTTTTTTCATCCTTTTTTTTTGGGGCTCGTATTTTTTGCCCCCTTTGAAAAGTATCGACCGGTTTTTTAAAAACCCCCAAAAAAAAAAAAAAAATTTTAAAAACCCCCCAAAAGGGAAAAATTTGGGGTTTTTCAACCCCGGGGAAAAATTGTTTTTGGGCCCTTTTTTTTGGGTTGATGAAAACCCCCTTTAAAAGAAACCCCCCCAAATTTAACTTTTTAATTTTATTTCCCCCATCCTTTTAAAAAAAAATAAATTTACCTTTTTTCAAGCAAAAAAATTTTTTTTTAGGGTAAAAAAAATAAAATGTAGATGTTTTTTGGGGGCCTTTTTTGGGGGAAAAAAATTTTTAAATTTCCCCTTTAACTCCCGGGCCCCCTTTTTTGATTTTTTCCCTTTAAATTTTAAAGGGGGGGTTTTTTTTTTAAAAAAATTTTGTGTTAAAAGGGCCCTTTTTTTGGGCCCCCAAAATTTAGAAGCTTTTTTTTTTACTAAAAAAATTTTTAAATGTTCAAAAATTTTAAATGGAGGGAAATTTGGAGTCAAGATTTAACCCCGCACCATCTTTTTTTGAAACATGTAAAATTTTTTTTTGAACCCTCATGTTTTTCCCCCTTTCCCAAACAACCCAAAAAGGGCCCACCCCGGGGGTATATGAAAGGGGTAAAAATTTGGGGAAAAACACCCAAAAAAATCTCAAACCCCTATTTTCCTTTTAATTTAAAGGGGAACTTTAAAACCCCTATATGGAAATGCAAAATTTTTTCCATCACCCCCCCTAATTTTAAAATTTTTTAAAGGGGATTTTTTTTGTGGACGTGAAAAAAATTTTTTTAATTTTTTACTAATTTAGCCCGAAACATTAAAAACAAAAAAACCCCCTCCCCCGAAAAAACACAAAAATTACCCCTTAATCCAACCAAAAGGGGTTTTGGGAAAAAGGGTTTTCCCCCCCATTTGTTCCCCCCCATTTTTTTGGGGATATGGGCCAAAAAATTTTTTTAAAAAAATTAAAAGGGAAATTTTTTATCATTCCCCCTTGTCCCTCAAGGGGGTTTCAGAAACATGATCATCATAATTAAAATTGGGGAACTAGGGGCCAAAAAAATTTGGCCCTTTACAACTTTTTTTTTTATATCTTCATTTTTTTAAAAAGGAATCAAAATCCAACAAGGGCCCAACATTAGGGCAAAAACTAAAAGGGAAATTGAATTTTGGGGGGTGGGAAAAAGGGGGCCCCCCTTTTAGCAAATCGGCCCCAAAATTTTTTAAAAAATTAAAAACCCCTTTTTTTTTTATTCTTTTATTGTGTTTTTTTCCCAAAAGGGAAAAAAAATCAATTTTAAAAAGGGCCCCAAAAAACAAACTCCCCAGACTCCGCTTATGGGGTTTTCTATGGGCCACCTAAACCGGGGATGAGCTGGGCCGTTGGGGTTTTTACAGAAAAAACCCGGGATCTTGGGGAAAAACCCTTTCTTTTTTATATTTTTTATTTTAAGAAAATATTTTTGGTTTTTGGGGGCCCTTTTTTTTCTTTTTTAAAAATTTTATTTTTTGGTTTTTGGGTACCCCCTTTAAAAATGGGGAAAATTGGGAATTTTTTTTACTTTTTTTCCCAAAAGGGGGAGCAAGTTTTTAAAAATTTTTTTTAAAAAAAGGGGTTTTAGGGGCAAAAATTTTTTTGAAAAAATACCCTTTAAAATTTCGGGAAGGGCCCTTTGGGGTTTTCCCCCAATTTTCCAAAAATTTTTTTAAAAAAAATTTTAATCCAAAAAATTTGGAAAAATTTTTGGCCCATTTTTAAAAAAGGGGAAAAACCCTGAGGGGGAAAAAATTCCCTTTGTTGGGGTTTTTTATTTCTTTTCTAGTGAGGGCATATCTAGGGGGGATTTTTTTCTTTCCGGGCTTTTTTTTTAATTTTTTAATTCGTGGAAAAAAAATCTTGAAAAAAGGGTTTTGTTCATTTAGAATTTAAAGCTTCCCCGTGATTTTGGCCCTGAAAATTTTTGGGATTATTTTGGAAAAGGGGGTTTTTAAACAGGTTTTTTGCTTTGTCTTTTTTGCTTTTCCTTTTTTTTTTTGATTTTAAAAAGAAATTCAGTTTTCTTGTGGTTTTTTTGGGTTAAAAATTATCATTAGAGGTTAAAAAAAGAATCATTTTAAAAAAGCCCTTTCCCGAAAAACCACAAGGTTGGGGCATTGAAATTGCCCTCAATGAACCCGGGTTTGTGTTTTTTTTTGAATTGAGGTGTTTTCCCCTTGAAATTTTTTATTTTGCTTTAAACTTGGAAAATTTGGCACAAACAACTTTTTGGTACAGAAACTCTTGTTAGAAAAGGGAAATTGGTTTTTATTCAATTTTTTTGGAAGTAAAACATCCCTTTGGGTTTTCCAAATGAAACCGTAATTGTGTTGTTGTTGTTTTTGAAAATTGGGGAAATTTTCCCGGTTTTGGGAAAAAGAAAAAGCAGATTGGTTTGGGGTTTTTTTGGGGAAAGGTTTAAAAAAACACTTTGTGCTCACTAAAATTTTTGGGAAAGCAGAAGTACAAATTGAAGTTTACTTTTGCCCAAAAATTTTTTAACCTTTCAAACTTAAATAAATTTTTGCCCTGAAATACATGAGCGGAGGATTTTGGTTTTTTTGTTGCCTTTGAATTCCAAATTTTGTAATTTTTGAATTTTGGGGGAGAACAAATTTTTAGAAAATTTCAATTAAATTTGATTATAAGGAAAAAATATGAATTCCAAAACATATGCAAATTTAAAAAGTGGGAGTTAAAAAAAAATTTCTATTTAATTTGAATTCATTGTTACCAAAATTTAGGGAAAGGGTTTTCCAAAAAAGGAAGTTAATTTTTAATTTCAAATTTAAAAATTTCTCCTATAGTGGGAATTTGGAATTCATTTTTGGGAAAACACTTTAAACAATTTTAAATTCCAAAATTTGCCGTGGAAGGGTTAAGACAAATTGTAAACCCAAAAACACCTTTTTGGTTCCCCTGGAATATGCAACCCTCTTTAAAGAAAAATGTTTGATGTTTTTGCCGAAAAAGGGTTTTTAGGGGAGGGGCAAACCAGCTGAAGGTGAGTGTTTGGTTTTGGAGGGAAAAATTTGTTTGGGTTTAAAGGGAAAAAAAGGTGCTGCCCAACAAGAAACAATTGTAGGGTGAAAACCCTGGCAAGAAAAAGGAAAATTAAAATATGAAAAATTTAAAATTTAAAAAAAAAACCAAAAAGTTTTGAAAGAAAAAGAAAAATTAAAAAAACCCCCCCCCAAAATGATTTTTTTTTAATTTTTTCCAACAATAGAAAAAATTTTTTATAAGCTTCACTTTAATTTTAAAAACCCTTGAATGAAAAAAAAAAAATTAAATTTCATGGGGGGACTTGTTTGGGACCGGGGTGAAAGGTGTGTTTGTTATTCCCAAAATTGTTACTATGACTTTTTAGTGAAGGGGGTTCACCCCAAAAAAGAATTCCAATTTTTACTTTTAGATAAATCGCATCCACAAACCCGTCGTTGATAAAAGGAAGGGAACAAAGGCAAAGGGCTTGCCCAAAGGGAAACCCCCCGCGGAAAAAAAAGGGGGCCCCCTAGAGCCCCCCCCCCGGGCCCAACCCCCTTGTAAAATTTGCAACCCCAAAGGGAAATGATTTAAAAAAAAAATTTTAAAACCCCCAACCCCCTGTGTAAACCTTCCGGCGCCCCCAAAGAAAAGGGGAAATTTTTTAAGCTCTTGGGAGAAAAGGAGTTTTAGGGCTTAAACCCTACCCCGGGCAGGGTTTAGACCACCCCCGGCCCAGAGTGTGGCAAGACTACCGAAGGGGGTTTATTTATGGTTTTGGGTTTTTGCAGATGATTACCCCAACTGGGAGGCCAAAAATTTTGCAAACGCAAGTAAGCCCAAACCTCCAAAAGGGTTTTTGAGGGGTCGGGGAGCCCCGACCAACCCTTAGACCAAAAAAATTTTCCCGACAAAACCATTCCCAAACCTTTAGAATCTTGATGATTAAAGTCGAATTTAGCAACCCACCAAGGACCAAACTGTTCAAAGGGGCAGTTATGTATCCCTTCAGAGATACTATGGTTTCACGAAAATTGAGTAAAACCCCTGGAGTAAAGAGGATCAAGTCAACCGGGCTATCCCTTAGAGGGGCCCCAAAAATTTTAGAGACAGATTGTTCCCCCTTCAAAAGGCTCAAAGGGAAAGACATTGTGCCCAAACCCTTAGAAACCTTTAGGATCAGCGACATACCCGATGAGTTAGAAAAGGAGGATACAAAATCAGTAAAATGGGTTTAAAATAGGGGGACACCTCAGTGGACAATGGGTCTTATTTGTGTTGCAGATGAGATACATCCTGGAAAGGAGGGAGAAGACAATCACCACCTGTAGTATTTCAGATATTGGGATTCGGCAGAGATATTTTTCAGGTGGCTTGCTAAGAGGAAACAAAGTCTCTACTGCACATGATCAACCAGATTGAGGACAAATCTTTTTGAGGCCCGGAGGAGATGATAGGAATCAAAATCCGACAAGACCTATCATTAGGGCAAAAACTAAAGGAATTCGAATTCTGGCGATGAGGGCCCATTTGAGCAAATCGACCCTAGAATTATTTAATATTAACTCTTTTCTTTATTCTTGTATTGTGTTTTCCAACAGGCACACTTATCAAATTTTATAGGGCAATGGACAAACTCCCCCAAACTCAGCATGTAGGTTATCCATGGACCAACCGAACCGGGATGAGCGGGGCCCGGTGGATCCTATAGAAGATCGGCATCTTAAAGACCATTTTCTTTTAGTATTTCTTATTTTTATGAACTATTTTGGTTGTATTTTGGTTTTGGGTCACTTTTATTTCTTTGTAATTTTCATTTTAGGTTAGCCACCTTTTAAAAAGTGGCAAATTGTAATTTTGAGCACTTTTTAACCCTGGGAGTAAATACTTGCTAAAGAGGGTTTGAGAGGCTAATTTTGCAAAAACAAACATTTTCACTTTTTCGTGAGAGGGCTTAGGGTTTTCCTAATTTTCCAAATTTCTCTTTTCAATTTCAATCCCAAGAAGTTGGAATTGTGGCAGTGCAACAAGGAGAAATCGTGAGTAATACTGATTCATCTTTGTTGTTGTTCATTTCTTCTCTAATGAGTCATTTTTTAGGGTTGATTTGAATCTTTCTGGGACTTGTTTTTAATTTTTAATTTGGGATAATCATCTTTTTAAAGGTTAATTGTTCATTGGATTGAATGCTTCTTAGTGATTGGCGTGAATTGTAAATTTTTAGAAGGATTTGAGATCACGGTTTTGTGCTTGTCTTTATTGCTTCCTTTTGATCTGATTTTACATGAACTTCATGTTCTCTTGTGGTTATTTGGTTAATATTATCGTTAGAGGTTACAATTGAAATCATTTGAACAACAACTTCCATCAAAATCTATAAGGTGTGCACGTGAAATTGCCCTCAAGTGAACTAGTTTGGTTTTGTGGAATTGAGGTGTTTTCCTTGATTCTTTTGATTGTGCTTAAGCTTGGAATTAGGCACATCAGTTTCCCTCCATAACAGTCATCACCCTTTTCTTGGGACACTGTGCAGCCATGTGTCTAAAACCT
This sequence comes from Laguncularia racemosa, assembly GCA_037954665.1. Lineage (NCBI taxonomy): Eukaryota > Viridiplantae > Streptophyta > Magnoliopsida > Myrtales > Combretaceae > Laguncularia > Laguncularia racemosa. Next base: position 88,890 of record JBBMOL010000668.1, read on the forward strand.
ATGCAATTGAAACATTTAATTTGGAGCATTTTCCCACTAGTTGACCCTGGTATTGTCTGCCAGAAATCAACCCCAATAACCTCTTTTCATTTCGTAGAAGTATCCCCTCTCCCTATCAATGTTAGAGATATTCTCGTCCAAAGCCTTAGCATGTTCCCCTATTCCTTTTTGTCCTCCCATCTAACCATCTGACCCAAGAGGTTTAGTAGAAGTTCTATACCTGTCACTAGCTACTCAGAAAGGGTTAGATCGCCTTTACCTCTCCACTTTCAAGGCTAACCGGATAACCTCATCAAGTGTATTATACCCCTATAACTCTACAACACAAGCAATCTCATACTTCAAACCAAACACAAATTGTGCTAGGGTTTGCTTAGGAAGCTCGTATGATCCACATCTAATCATCAGTGTCTCAAACTCTTGTACATAATCATCAACTGTTTTGCCTCCATACCTCAGTGTTTGGAGATGCATAAACAGTTCCTACCTGTAATGCTCAAGTATAAACCTGTTCCTCAATACCCGTTTCATGTCCAGTGATGTGCCTAAAAGGGAGTTTAAGCACATGAAAATGAACCTATTTACAACCCCTAAATGACAAGATCAAAATCGGTTTCAAAGGACAACAAATTATGTGAACCCTAATTGATGGAATGTGATCCGAATGATAAAATTCAATGAGATTAAATTCACAATGATGATATTTCTCAATTGAATCAATAAGTTAACTCAACATCCAATGAAGTCCCAACCAACAACACATAAAAATAAACCGTGACCCCTCCTCACAATAAGGATAATCTACACAACACAATGTATAGTAAAATTGGTGCTACTAACAAGGACAAAACCAATCACTTATATATAATGACAAGAGAGGATACAATTGATGCCAAATTTAGATCAAAGAACCAACCTAATCAACCCTAGATATGACTCACTAGTGATGAAAAGGAAAACACAACATAGGGAAATTGATATTACTCACAATTCTCTATGTTGCAACTCGCTACAATTCCATTTTTTTTATTGAAATTGATAAGAGCCAATGAAATTAGGAAGAACCTTAATTCCCCACATGAAAAAGTGTTTGCCGCAAATTTCAAGTCTCCCCTCAAAACCTTACCTAAGAAAGTATTTATACTTGCTCCCTTTAGGGTTAAAATGTCCACAAAATTACAACTATGCCACTTTAGGGTGCCGGTCCTAAAAGCAACAATTACAACCAAATAAAAGTGTCTTAAAAAACTTACAACATAAATAGTCCAAAGAAAATAATTACAAGTACAAAATAATATGAATCCGTAAAGAGCCAATGCATCAAGGTGATGTTGATCACAGCGGGCCACTGGATGAGAATCTGATGATGTCCCTAATTAATCAACAATGAGATTCATCTAGCATCCCGTAAGGAAATATCATTATACCTGTAAGATTATCATCTAAATATTTATTAGATGAAGAAAAAAAAGTATAAATAGAGTGATTTAGATCATCATCTAAATCAAGTTCCATATCTATCCAGGTCACTGGAAAGATTCCCATCATCTCCTCGGGCCTTTGAAAGATTTGCCCTCAAATCTAATGGATCATTTCTTGGACTAAACTCGGACATCTTTGTTGGCCTGTTTTCTCGATTGCTAGATGAAATTGAAGTAGTCCTGATTTGCTCATAGAATTTGTGCACCTTAGGTAGAGACATAGGTAACAGTACTATTCGAGACCCCACCATACTAAACATGTAGGTGTTTTTAAAGCCATTATGCAACACTTTTGATCAAACATCTAGGGCCTACCCAATGGTAAGTAGAATGCACACATGGGAATTACATCATACAAGATCTCAGCATGATATTACTGCCCAACACTCACAAGCACCTTTGCCTTTTATGTAACATGCAGACTATCCCGATTATCCAACCAATGCAAGTTATAAGGGCTAAGATGTGGACTAGTAGATAATTGTAAATTGTCTATCAGGTAGCAGATATAACATTCGTGCAACTACCACTATCTATGATGAGTACACAAAGATTACCTCTGATCCTACAAAAAACGTAGAATATGTTCTCCCTCTGTTTGTCCTTAGCATTAGGAGATAAAGTCAGAGCCCTATGCAACACATTAATGGGTAAATATTGTTCACCTGTACCCTCTTCATGTGTTTCTGCAATCTAATCATCATAGTATTCCTGCAGTGCTATAGACAGATCTATAGGCTCAGCTTGTTCCTTCTCATCCTCAACCTCCTCTCTAGCACCCTCCATAATAGTCATAACCCTCTTATTAGGATATCGTGCCGCCATATGCCTAAATCCCATGCATTTAAAGTATTTAATTTAGCGTACTTTCCCACTAGTAGTTCCTGGAATAGTCTGCCTAATGTTTGGTGCTATTACCTCTTCACCCTTTCCAGTGGTCATGTTCTCCCTATCTATGCTGGGGGTAGTTCTATCCACTACTCTCACTATTTCACCTACTACCTTTGGTCCTCTTGATCAACCATCAGCTCCTATGGGCTTGGTAGTAGTACTAGGCCTGCTATTTAGAACCCTAAATAAGTTAGATCGCCTCTACCTCTCTATTATCAAAGCTAACCGAATAGCCTCATCAAGTGTACTGTATCTCTACAACTCAACAACACATGCTATCTCATATTTCAGCCTTGAGACAAAGCATGCTAGGGTTTGCTTTGGAGGCTCAATTGACCCACATCTAATCATTCGGGTTTCAAACTCTTGCACATAGTCATCAACTATCCTGCCTCCCTACCTCAAAGTTTGATGACGCATAAATAGTTGTTACTTGTAGTGTTTAGGAATAAATCGTTTCCTTAGAACCCTCTTTATAACCCTCAATGTCTATATCTTAGCCTCTCCATCCCTGCATCTACTGATAATCAAATTTTTCCACCATAAGGTAGCATACCTTGTGAACTCAATAGCAGCTAGTCGGACTCGGGTATTGTCATCGATCTCATAGCATTTAAAGAGACCCTCAAATTTATCCTCCCAGTCTAGATAATCATCAGTTGAACCCCTGCCATCAAAGGAAGGCATTTGCAGCTTCACATATTCCAATCCCTTAGGTGGCTTAAAATCCCTATTTGGGTAAGGATTAACCCCAAAGTTGTTGTCCCTCTCTTCCCTATAGGGGTGATGATCTCCCTCCATCCTTCTACCCAAATTTCCTCCTCCTACTACTCTTTCTCTCTGGAGGTTCTATGGAGCTACTCGAAGTGGTGTCTGAGGGTTTACCATTGGTAGTTGTGGTAATGTCATCCTGTTAATCCTGGTTGCTGAAGTAGCAATAATGGTAATAAGATCCTGGAGTTGTTCTTCCAAAGTCCTCCTACCTACAATGTTATGACCCTGACCTCCACTAACCTGACTATTGGCTTCATTGCCAACTCCCCCATTCACACTATCATTAGACATGTTTGTGATTTGATGAAGTAATTCCACAAATTACAACACATTCCTTAAACAACACCAACCTACATGTTTAACAACCACAATAATATAATAAGCCCACTTTGCAAGAACTTTAAAACACAAGGAAATAATTCTTGGTACTTCAAGTAAAGTTAAGTAAATGAAGTACACACAACTACTTTCAAGTAGATAGAATAAATTCAACTACAAATGTTTAAGTAATGAGTTCAATTACTTTCACATTTTAATGACTTGTTTGAATTCAAAATCTACTACTCAACTTTCCTTTTCTTGCTTTGGTTTCACACTAATTACTTCACAATGGGCAGCACCTCAACACATACAAAATACACAACTTCACCGCCACACTACTCCTCTTTTACTCATAATCCCATAATATTCACGCTACCAACAACAAATATTTATACAACACACACAACAACCAACGTCAAACACACACACACACCCTTCACTAAATTTACAAAAACACAACTCTACACATACACCTCTTCAAGTCACGATGCAATTTCCCCACTTCGACACAATTATCAAACCGCAACTTCAACAACAAAGGCAGCTCAAATTTCAAATTCAAAATGAGTTCAATAAGTGCAGGATTCCACAAATGATAAGGAGCTATTTCAAATTCAAATGAACACACAATTAAACAATCACTTAATGTGTGTTTTGAAATTCAAATTGCTTCCTTAACTCACTTCAATTCTAAAAATTCAAATCTGAAAATTCACAACTACTACTCCTCACTTTCAAAAATAAACTACACAATTCACACTTGTCCAATTGATCACAAAGGATCAACAATCCTTACTCCTTACGACCCACTTCAAGATCACTTAACACTCATGGCCAAAGATCAAAGGAAGCCAAGAATGTTACAAGTCTCCAAGTGTACAACAACTGAACAACAAGATAGTACTTCAACAACACAAGGAATAAAAATGCAACTCCACTTCACAATTCGAATCAATGTGATAATTCAACAACCCCTAATTTCCAAATTCCAAAATGAAAAATCCCTTCTCTTAAACCTCAAGCTCTGATACCAAAAGATGATGTGCCTAAAAGGGAGTTTAAGCACATGCAAATGGACTAATTTACAACCCTTAAATGACAAGATCAAAATCAGTTCAAAGGACAACAAATTACGTGAACCCTAATTGATGGAATGTAATCTGAATGATAAAATTCAATGAGATAAATTCACAATGATGATATTTCTCAATTGAATCAATAAGTTAACTCAACATCCAATGAAGTCCCAACCAAAAACACATAAAAATAAACCGTGACCCCTCCTCACAATAAGGACAATCCACACAACACAATGTATAGTAAAATTGATGGTACTAACAAGGGACAAAAACAATCACTTATATATAATAACAAGAGAGGATACAATTAACGCCAAATTCAGATCAAAGAACCAACTTAATCAACCTTAGATATGAATCACTAGTGATGAAAAGGAAAACACAACGTACGGAATTGATATTACTCACAATTCTCTATGTTGCAACTCGCTACAATTCCAATTTTTTGATTGAAATTGATAATAGCCAATGAAGTTAGGAAGAACCCTAATCTCCACACGAAAAAAGTGTTTGCTGCAAATTTCAAGTCTCCCCTCAAAACCTTACCTAAGAAAGTATTTATACTTGCTCCCTTTAGGGTTAAAATGTCCACAAAATTACAACTATGCCACTTTAGGGTGGCCGGTCCTAAAAGCAACAATTACAACCAAATAAAAGTGTCTTAAAAACTTACAACATAAATAGTCCAAAGAAAATAATTACAAGTACAAAATAATATGAATCCGTAAAGAGCCAATGCATCAAGGTGATGTTGATCACAGCGGGCCACTGGATGAGAATCTGATGATGTCCCTAATTAATCAACAATGAGATTCATCTAGCATCCCGTAAGGAAATATCATTATACCTGTAAGATTATCATCTAAATATTTATTAGATGAAGAAAAAAAAGTATAAATATGAGTGATTTAGATCATCATCTAAATCAAGTTCCATATCTATCCAAGTCACTGGAAAGATTCCCATCATCTCCTCGGGCCTTTGAAAGATTTGCCCTCAAATCTAATGGATCATTTCTTGGACTAAACTCGGACATCTTTGTTGGCCTGTTTTCTCGATTGCTAGATGAAATTGAAGTAGTCCTGATTTGCTCATAGAATTTGTGCACCTTAGGTGGAGACATAGGTAACAGTACTATTCGAGACCCCACCATACTAAACATGTAGGTGTTTTTAAAGCCATTATGCAACACTTTTGATCAAACATCTAGGGCCTACCCAATGGTAAGTAGAATGCACACATGGGAATTACATCATACAAGATCTCAGCATGATATTACTGCCCAACACTCACAAGCACCTTTGCCTTTTATGTAACATGCAGACTATCCCGATTATCCAACCAATGCAAGTTATAAGGGCTAAGATGTGGACTAGTAGATAATTGTAAATTGTCTATCAGTGTAGCAGATATAACATTCGTGCAACTACCACTATCTATGATGAGTACACAAAGATTACCTCTGATCCTACAAAAAACGTAGAATATGTTCTCCCTCTGTTTGTCCTTAGCATTAGGAGATAAAGTCAGAGCCCTATGCAACACATTAATGGGTAAATATTGTTCACCTGTACCCTCTTCATGTGTTTCTGCAATCTAATCATCATAGTATTCCTGCAGTGCTATAGACAGATCTATAGGCTCAGCTTGTTCCTTCTCATCCTCAACCTCCTCTCTAGCACCCTCCATAATAGTCATAACCCTCTTATTAGGATATCGTGCCGCCATATGCCTAAATCCCATGCATTTAAAGTATTTAATTTAGCGTACTTTCCCACTAGTAGTTCCTGGAATAGTCTGCCTAATGTTTGGTGCTATTACCTCTTCACCCTTTCCAGTGGTCATGTTCTCCCTATCTATGCTGGGGGTAGTTCTATCCACTACTCTCACTATTTCACCTACTACCTTTGGTCCTCTTGATCAACCATCAGCTCCTATGGGCTTGGTAGTAGTACTAGGCCTGCTATTTAGAACCCTAAATAAGTTAGATCGCCTCTACCTCTCTATTATCAAAGCTAACCGAATAGCCTCATCAAGTGTACTGTATCTCTACAACTCAACAACACATGCTATCTCATATTTCAGCCTTGAGACAAAGCATGCTAGGGTTTGCTTTGGAGGCTCAATTGACCCACATCTAATCATTCGGGTTTCAAACTCTTGCACATAGTCATCAACTATCCTGCCTCCCTACCTCAAAGTTTGATGACGCATAAATAGTTGTTACTTGTAGTGTTTAGGAATAAATCGTTTCCTTAGAACCCTCTTTATAACCCTCAATGTCTATATCTTAGCCTCTCCATCCCTGCATCTACTGATAATCAAATTTTTCCACCATAAGGTAGCATACCTTGTGAACTCAATAGCAGCTAGTCGGACTCGGGTATTGTCATCGATCTCATAGCATTTAAAGAGACCCTCAAATTTATCCTCCCAGTCTAGATAATCATCAGTTGAACCCCTGCCATCAAAGGAAGGCATTTGCAGCTTCACATATTCCAATCCCTTAGGTGGCTTAAAATCCCTATTTGGGTAAGGATTAACCCCAAAGTTGTTGTCCCTCTCTTCCCTATAGGGGTGATGATCTCCCTCCATCCTTCTACCCAAATTTCCTCCTCCTACTACTCTTTCTCTCTGGAGGTTCTATGGAGCTACTCGAAGTGGTGTCTGAGGGTTTACCATTGGTAGTTGTGGTAATGTCATCCTGTTAATCCTGGTTGCTGAAGTAGCAATAATGGTAATAAGATCCTGGAGTTGTTCTTCCAAAGTCCTCCTACCTACAATGTTATGACCCTGACCTCCACTAACCTGACTATTGGCTTCATTGCCAACTCCCCCATTCACACTATCGTTAGACATGTTTGTGATTTGATGAAGTAATTCCACAAATTACAACACATTCCTTAAACAACACCAACCTACATGTTTAACAACCACAATAATATAATAAGCCCACTTTGCAAGAACTTTAAAACACAAGGAAATAATTCTTGGTACTTCAAGTAAAGTTAAGTAAATGAAGTACACACAACTACTTTCAAGTAGATAGAATAAATTCAACTACAAATGTTTAAGTAATGAGTTCAATTACTTTCACATTTTAATGACTTGTTTGAATTCAAAATCTACTACTCAACTTTCCTTTTCTTGCTTTGGTTTCACACTAATTACTTCACAATGGGCAGCACCTCAACACATACAAAATACACAACTTCACCGCTACACTACTCCTCTTTTACTCATAATCCCATAATATTCACGCTACCAACAACAAATATTTATACAACACACACAACAACCAACGTCAAACACACACACACACCCTTCACTAAATTTACAAAAACACAACTCTACACATACACCTCTTCAAGTCACGATGCAATTTCCCCACTTCGACACAATTATCAAACCGCAACTTCAACAACAAAGGCAGCTCAAATTTCAAATTCAAAATGAGTTCAATAAGTGCAGATTCCACAAATGATAAGGAGCTATTTCAAATTCAAATGAACACACAATTAAACAATCACTTAATGTGTGTTTTGAAATTCAAATTGCTTCCTTAACTCACTTCAATTCTAAAAATTCAAATCTGAAAATTCACAACTACTACTCCTCACTTTCAAAAATAAACTACACAATTCACACTTGTCCAATTGATCACAAAGGATCAACAATCCTTACTCCTTACGACCCACTTCAAGATCACTTAACACTCATGGCCAAAGATCAAAGGAAGCCAAGAATGTTACAAGTCTCCAAGTGTACAACAACTGAACAACAAGATAGTACTTCAACAACACAAGGAATAAAAATGCAACTCCACTTCACAATTCGAATCAATGTGATAATTCAACAACCCCTAATTTCCAAATTCCAAAATGAAAAATCCC
>JBBMOL010000669.1:0-95815 GCA_037954665.1 Laguncularia racemosa
ACCGATGTTTCTATGGACTTGTTCTAGGTTTTCCACGATCTAAAAATGGTAAGGATAGCATATTTTTTTGTTGTTGATAGGTTTAGCAAAAATGGCTCACTTTATTGCCTGCTCTAAAAACTAATGATGCAACACATATTGCTAATTTATTCTTTAAAGAAATTGTGCATTTGCATAGTCTCCCAAGATTCATAGTTAAGTGATGGGGATGTTAGTTTCTCAGCCATTTTTGGCACACTTTTTTAAACCCGATTGGGAACTAAACTGTTATTTTCTACTATTTTACATCCTTAAACGGATGGTCAAACGGAAGTAGTTAATAGGACCCTTTCACAATTGTTGCGTGCTGTTTTGAAATAAAACTTAAACAAGGGGAAAATTGTTGCCTCATGTTGAATTTGCATACAATAGAGCTGTGCATTTTGCTACATTCATATCACCCTTTGAGATTGTGTATGGATTTAACCCTTTGACTCCATAGATATTTGCCCCTTTTACCTCCTAACGAATTGTTGATGTTAAGGGAAAAGAAAAAAAAGCAGAGTTAGTCGAGGAATTGCATACTAAGGTTCGAGCTAACATTGAAAAGAAGAATGGCACTATGCTCGACAAGCAAACAAGGGTCGTGTAATTGGAGATTGGGTCGGGTTTAACATTTGAGAAAGGAAAGGTTTGCTACACAGGGGAAGTCCAAATTAACCTCGGGGAGACAGTCCTTTTTTAAGTGCTAGAGCGCTTAACGACAATGCTTACAAACTCAAATTTACCAAGTCAATACGGTAATGTAAGCGCTACTTTTAATGTTTTTATCTTTCGTTATATGATGCAGGTGATTCGAGGACGATCCTTTCGAGGAAGGGGGGAATGATAGAGATCAGGACGCATCTAACATACGGGAGCTAGTTAAAGCCAATGATCCTTTACAAGGTATCGGGGGGTTTCCCATGACACGATCAACGGACCAAGCGAATGAAGGAGGGATTGCAAGGATTGATTATGGAACTTCAAGAGCAAGAGGTGATTCGACATAACTCTAACACAAGTCTTAAGCTCACGGATATCATATATCAAAAATGGGACGAAGCGAAGGACATCAGCAATGGATAGATGACCTTAACGTTGTTTATTTTTTCATTTCAAAGCTGGCCCCGGATGTATTTAAGCCACTAGCTTATAATTTATGACCATTATAAACTCCTTTAGTAGGATATTTGGAAAGGTCATTATCAGATGTTGAATGAAAATCATTTGAGAGAATTCTCTTTTTCCTTTGGTTCTGGCAATAGAACTACCTTAGGTTTTCTTCATCTTAAAACGCTTGGAGAAATCGATCTTGATCGTTAGGTTCTAATCGGTAGGTTCGATTGAGGTCGGTTAACTCCAATACTGATTCAATTTTGATTCTTGGGTTTTGATCCTCTATTGATCGTGGGTCTTAGATCAATATCTAGGGTTCACGTCAAGAACGTATGTTGCATTGGATTGTTGCCGGGGTGCAAAGTGTGTTTTTGACGTAGTGTTGAAGTTAAAATGATTTTGTGTTTTTTTTGTAGGGTTTTGTTGTTGGGGGGGGGTAAAGTGTTGTGTAGTGAAAGGAAAGTGTTGCAATTTTTTTAGATATTTACATTCAGAAATCCACCCAAAAACATGTCGAATAAAAGTTTGAAAATGGGGGTTTTGGAATGATCCCCAATAATTAAGTTGGTGGGGGTGAGGGTGTCAAATCCAAAAAAAAAAAAAAATCCCGACAATTATATGATTTGCATAAGTGGTGGTAAGGTCGAATCCACGAGATTAGTTAAATTTTTTTCTATTGGGAATAAAAAGGAAAATAAAAATGGGGGGTTTGGGGTTTGTAAAATCGAATAATTTTTAAAAAAAAGAAAAGAAAATTGAATTTTTGAAAAAAGCCTAGCCAAAGGAATCAAATAGTTTAATTAAGGAAATTTTGTTTATCGATGAAAATGTTTTTTTTTAAATTCTAAAAAAACTGTTAGGGTTTTAACAAGTTTAAAACAACCTATCTCTCGTATTTCCCCGATCCCCAGAGAAGCTCTTGAATTTCTCTTATCGATTAAAAACCCCCAGAAAAGCGCTTAAATTTAATCTCCCAAATTTGCTTTAAAAAAATAGGAGACACCAATTCATTCAGAAATTTAAAGAAAACCCATTTAAAACATGATCACACCCCCCAAAACATAAATTTTCAATCTTATTTTATAACCAAACTGTTTTTTGTGTCATGAGATTTGAACATCAAACAATTACGGTTTGACGTGCTAGTTGACAATATTTTTAAATTGCTAATTGGTAGAAGGCTTTTCGTCCCAATCAACAAAGTTTTAAAAAGACAAAACGTCAAAAGATATATGAATTCCAAAAAACAAAAAATAGTTTTAAATACAATATTTGGGAACTCAAATTTCGTGGAGAATTAAACATCTATGCCCCTTTTGGCTAAAAAAGTGCTTAGTACTCATGTTCATCAAAAAAATGAAAATAAAAAGTAGAGACTGATAAAACCCGGTTGCCTGCTCTGCCCCCAAAAGATGATCCAAATTTGTTTAAAAGATTCAAATTTTTTTTTTTTTTTCACCCTTAGGTTGGGTTCTATTTATATTTTTAGGGGGATGGCATGTGATTTTCACTAGCAAGATACGAAATATTTTCCTTTTAAAAGTAATTTGGAGAAGTGAATCTTCGTCTGCCGGGCATCCCCTACCATACGGCCGGGGAAAAACCCGGCTTCCCCCTTGTGATAATTCACGTATATTTTCCGGTCCAATGGTAGCAGGGGTCTTCACCACGGCTGACTTAGGTCGTGCCTTCCTCTATGCTAATCAACAAGTTTTTCCCTTGGGCACGTTAGCTTCCACCCCGGCTTCAACCAAAGGTTTTCCCAGGCTGACACCATGGCCGTCCCCTAACCCGTGTCTCTCTCTTTTGTAGCCCCTCATTCCCTTTTTGTCCGTGGTTAAACGGTTTGCGCCATGGCCATGCCCCAAAACCGTGCCCCGTACCGACCGTGTACTTCCCCCATGTATCTTCCTGTGTTTTCAAAACCAAGTACATGGCCGTGTATTAAATTTTCACCCCCATGACTTCCCCCCGGCGTGAAAAATTTGTCTTGATCCAATTTTGTAGATGCTTTCTTATTTACTTGAATTAGCAATCCTTGACCCCTTTTAACCTGTTATCACCTAATAAATTAAAGTCCTTTTCCCTTTATGTTTTATAAAATCAATAATGAATTAACATAATTTAACTTAAAGTTAAGTAAAAAAAGGCTCTTCAAATTCCCCCACACTTAAATCTTACTTGCCCCTCAAGAAATTTAAATAAAATCAATGAAAAAATCTGTCATAGATTATACAAACTTTTTTTAAAATTTTCCAAGCATCTATTTTTTTTTAAATTCATGACTTGAAATTTTAATGTCAAAATTTTAAACCAAAAACGGGTTTTCCCTGTGATAAATTTTTCCATGGACAAAATTTAATAGCAAATCTAAAAAAACAAACTTTAATCTTATGTTTGCAAAAGAATTTTTTTAAAAAAGTAAATACTTAATCCAAAGGGAAAAAAAAAACCCCCAAATTTTAACTTCTTGGATATTAGAAACATAAAATCCTTGCAGTATAAAGTAAAACTATGGATAAGCTCTTCGCTAGATATTTCCCTTTTTATAGTCTTGTTTTATTAATAATGTTTACATTTTTCTTTTGATCTATTCAAGCTCTATTTTGCGGGTTTTTGCCGCTTTTTTTCATGAACTTTCCCCTTTTTTCTCCTTTTTATCATTACAGTGAGTTCTTGAGCGGACACCCCGAGCTCGTCACTAAAGTAAACGGGGTTTTGAGATCCCCTGGGCCCCTTCCTCATCTAAAAATTCAAGTTTGAATACTTTTTAAACTCAATTAGTTGAATCTTTGGGAGAAATGGCATGTTTGATTCTCTTTTTTTTTTTTTTTTTTTTACTAAGTTTTATGATTGCTTTAAAACAATTCAAAGAGTAACAGTAGCTAAATAACCTGAAGAAACTTGTTTATTTTTCACTTAGGGACTCGCTTACTCTTAATTTCCCCAATTTAAAGCAAAATACAAGGTAAATTTGTTTCTTAAAATTTCATACTTAATTTTAACCATGTATTCAAATCAAACAGTGGTGATAAAACATTTGAAAAAGTCAATTTCAAAATTTTGTAGTGCTTTTTAAACATTTAGTCAATCTCAATTCTGAAAATTTAATTTTGGGCTTAAAAAATTGTTTAAAGGACAACATTCGAGATAATTTTGTTTTCTATTCTCTATATTTTTTATCCTCCCCCCCCACTTAGCTTAAACAAGCCTCACTTTCCCCAAATTTTAGCATAATGAAAGGGGAATGAACAACTCAAGGGAACATTAGAGGATAAGAAAAAGGGAAATACTGGACCCCCTAGTATTGGATTTTCCCCCCTTTAACTCGGAAAGTGCCCATCTGATTTGTGTATCCTTGTTGTAGCTGACCCAAAATTTCAAAATACCCGAAAATCAAAAAAAACAAAACTAAAAAAAAAAAAAAACAAAAGCAAAACAAACAAATTTTTTTTTTTTTTTTGCTTTGGGTTGCCCCCCATGAAGGCCTTTTTTTAACGTTTTTGGCTAGAGTTCCTGTAATCACACAATACTCGGGGGGAGTTAAGTGGTTTCTTAAATATTAACTATTTAAAAATCTTATAGAAAAGTTTCAAGCGTGACCATTGACTTTAAAGGGTCTTACCAGTTTCAAGGCTGGGATCTCAATTGCACCATTTGAAATATTTTTAGTAATAACAAAAGGCCCAATCCACCGTGTTTGTGTTTCCCAGAAAAAACTTCAATCGAGAAGGGTAAAGTAATATTTTTTTGCCCTACAGAAAAATTTTTTTGGGAAAATTTTTTTGATCAAAAAATCTTTTTTTTTTCCTTTGTAGATTTTGTCTCTCGTGTTCTCTTCGAATTCTTCGAGTTTTGTGTAAAGTTTTCGGTTACCCCCTCATCCATTCGATGTTACTGTTTTACAGCCAATACCCCCCTATGTTCCGCCCCATGGGGAGATGACATGGTTTGCCAAATATTAAACAGAAGGAACATACCTTAGGGGTTTGAAAGCTCCCCGGTGGAAAATTTTCTCCTAAAGTTTGTCTCCAACCCTTTCCTATTTGGATTGAGGGTTTTTTCCAGAATGACTTGATTTCTTGATTTGAACTTCTGCCAACCCTTTTGGTTTTAGGGGGGGTAGCGGGGAAGTGCGAGGGGAGGGGGGCCCCTGTATTTTTTAGTAGAGTTTCCCTTTATTACAAAAGTGTGTGCCCGATCACTGAAAAGAGCCTTTGGTTCCCAACCTAGCAAAAAATGAGATTTAAACAAAATCCACAACAACTTTAGCTTTTATTAGTTTGGTCGCTTTGGCTCCCCCCCATTTTGAAAAAAATCCACAACAAGAAGGGGATGTAAACATTCCCAAAAGAAGGGAAAAGGACCATAAAGTCAATACCCCAAAATTTTCAAATATTTCGAAAGCAAGAATAGGGGAAAGGTGGCTTTTGGGTCTCTATTTAAAGTTGCCAATTTTTTGACACGTTCACAAGTTACAAAAAATAAAAGAGTAAACGAAACAATGTAGGCCAAAACAAACCACTCCAAATCCCTTTTGAGCTGTTCTTAGGGCCAAAATGTCCACCACTGCAATGAGTAAAAAAAATTGCAAACAGAAGGATATCGTTTGAAAAATACAGTCTAAGATTTGTCGACAATGTTTCCAAAAATTGGTTTCTCCCATACAAAATACTTAGCATCACTTTTTTTTTTTATTTTTTTTGGCCCTAGAAAAAATCATTGGTAAGTCTTAGTAACCAAAAAATTGACAATATAGAACCACGGAATGTCTTTTAATAGAAAAGAGATACCACGGAAAAAATCGTCTTGTTTTTGTGTGGACCCTTTTTTTCACGATGGAATTTACTGGGGTGGTGGGAACTAATTTTCCCCCGAGCCTTTTCCCTTCCCGTATCTCCAGTCAAATCTTGTAATAAGAGTACCCATCGAATAAGTTTTTTTTTCGCCTTTTTCTTCGCGAGCAGGTTTTTGAGAGTTGCATGATTAGAGTAAAAAATTACCTTAGACCAAGTAAATATGATGAATTTTTTAATGCAAAAACAACAGCCAAGAGTTCTTTTTCCGTTGGGAATAGTTGATTGAGCATTATCCAATTTTCTGGAAGCATAAAAAATGGACATAAAACTCTCCCAATTTTGGGGCCAAAAAAGCCCCAACTGCATAATTGCTTGCATCACACTGATTTAAAAGGGGAAAGGGTCCAGTCGGGTGGTCGGATGATTGGGAGAAAAGTTAATTTATCTCTCAATGTGCAAAAGCTTTCTTGGGGCCTCACCGAACTCAAATGTCATTCTTTTTGTAGAATGACATAGGGTTTAGTAATCTTGGAGAATCCTTGATAAAGCGTCGATAAAACCCTACACCCCCAAGAAAAGACCGAATTTCCCGTACACTCACAGGGTAAGGTAAAGTTTAATAAATTCTCCCTTAGCTTTATCGACTTAAACCCCCTTAGAAGAAACAATAGGGCTAGAATGGACTCTGTTCAACCATAAAGTAAATTTTTTTCTAATTCCACACTAAATTTTAAACTAACAACTTTGAAGCCTTTTGAAGGTTTTAGTCAAACTAATAAAAAAGAATTCCCCATAGACGGAAAAGTCACCCATAAAAACCCTATAATTTCTCCACAAAATCTAAAAATAACTAACCAACTCTTTAAAAAGTGGTGGGGCTTGCAAAACCCAAAAAGGGATCCTTGATATGCAAAAAATAAAATGGACAATAAAAGTATCTTTCTTGATCTTCCGTGCCACTGGGGTTTGATGAAAACCCAATAACCATCAAAAACAAAAATAGTGAAATGGCAGCAAACGCTCAAGCACTGATCAAGAAAAGGGGAAAAGGGGAAGGGTTCCCCATTGACACATTTAAATTCCTTTAAATCATACAAAACCCTCCTCCTTCTGAACCGAGTAGGAAAAAATTAATCACCATAAAAGTTTTCAACCAGTTAAGCCCGTTTTCTTTGGAAAACTTGGATTGGACTTACCCACTTTTGTCGGAAATTTGGTAGATCATCCTCATCAAAAATTTCAAAATCTCTTTCTTAACTACTTCCCTCATAGGGGGATTCAAACGACGCTGAACTTCCCTTTTAAAGGGTTTTCAATTTTTCCATAAAATCTTTTGCATGCAGGTGGAGGGGGTTATCCCCTTTTTTTTTTCACTAGGACCATCCAATGGCTTCTTTGTACTCTCTCAACACCCCAATCAACTTTTCTTTTTCTAAGATTACTTGTTTTGGGGACAACACAGAAAAGTCCCTTTTTCCCCAAGAAAAAATTTTTTTTAAAAGTTCGGGTAGGGGTTTTTTTTAACTGGGTGCCCGCACAATAGAAAGGGGAAGTTTTTTGGGTTGAAGGGGGTAAATGAATGTGGACACATCATACTGATAGGTTTTAAAGATTTAACCCAAAACTTGTCCGTAATCAAGGATATTTCAACTTTCCCTTAAAAGTTTTTAAAGCATAAAAGTAAGCTCCTATTAATACAATTTTCAACTCATCGTCGTCTATCAAACAAATGTAGCTTGTGTTAAGGGTCAATAACACCCCAAAAAAAACAGGAGGATATATAGGTATTTATGGCATCATAAATGTTTAATTTTTTCACTTCACCATCGAATTCCCCTAGGAGGTTACCATCTGTACACAATTTTTGTTCGATGTCTTAGAATTTTTTTCCCTAATAATATCACGAGAATTCGAGAATATATTCTCCATGTCAACACGTAAAAATCCGCGGGGAAAACCAAACCCCTTTAACTTTTACTAAAACATTTTTAGAAACTCCCTCAGGATAAAATTGGACCATCAGCAAGTTGAACAATAAAAACCTGTTTTTTTCAGGGGCCAACATTTAAACATTTATAACAGATAGAGGCATAAATTGATTGAAGCTCCTAATCACAATGCCTTTTGTAATTCCAAGATTACCATTTTTCAAGAATAGTAAACATATGGTCCTTAATTTTGGAGGAACTTCTTCGAAAAATAGCTTTAAACATTCTCCCTACACTAATCTTTTTATTACCTTTTAGCTTTTTTTTGTTGGCACAAATTTTTTAAAAAATTAGCATAAAGAGGTACTTGCTAATTGTCCGTAAAGGAAGTTTACCTAACTTTCGAAAAGTATCAAGAAACTCTTTTTTTCAGCTTATTTTTTGGATTTTGTAGTTGGGAAAGGGAAAGGAGGTGCTGTTGTCAGCCTTTGGTGGTTCAATGAGGGTCCTTTGATTGATTGTTTCTACGGGGTGGAGTTGCAGTTTTTTCTCAGCCTTCCTCAGGATTAGTTCGGGGTTCCCTTCTCATTTGACCCCGCAATTTCGTTCCACTTTCAAGGTAATTGCATTGCCTTTTTTTTTGATTTGTGACGGTTTGAGAAAGGGACTTCCTTGAGTTTCCAACCTATTTATAGAAAAAGCAAAATTGCTTACCTGATTTTCTAAGTTGTGGATGCTCTGCTTTTTCTCATCCTGAAATTTTTTTGTATAACGGCAAGTGATTTAAAAAATTTTCAAGGGACATACCTGAAGTGGAAAGGGGTTGTGAACTTGGTTTTATGGTTAGGTTGGAATTGTTGGAAGTTTTTGGTTTATTGCCATATCGAAGTTAGGATGATCCCTCCCCGGGGGTTATAAGATTTGAATAGGGATCATACTTTCCCTGCGGTTTTTCCGGAAATCCGCCTACAGCTTACTGTAATGGTTTTCATCTTGCAATGTAGGGCACTGTTGATCGGTGATTAGGACAGCACAAAATTCCCCAACTTTTATGTTGGGGATTTCCAGAGCTAAATACGCCAAAGGGGTAAAAATTTGAAATTTGATGTTCAAGGTTGACACACTTACTTATTTACCCCCTTTTAAGAAATTTTTCTGCCTATACCAAATTTTGCGATTGGGAGCCTAAAGGAGATCAATTCCCTGCTTGACCAGGGGGTTTTTTTACTATGGCCCCTCCACTTGCAGCTCCCTCATCTTCCTTCCATTGGAATAGGCCTTCTTTGAAATATTGGAAAAGTTGTTCAAAACCCTGTTTGGGGCGCTTGCCATGTTTTTTTTGAACCTCTCCCCAATATCGAAGAGTCTCGGGTCCCTTGTTTGATCCCCCCCAAATTTTTTTTTCCTTTTTAAAAAATTTGGGTTGGAAAGGGGGAAGATTTTCCCCGAAGATCTCACCATTCTATCCCAAATGGTTAAGAACCCGGAGGCAAAAAAAACAACCAATCTTTAGCTTTGTACTTTAAAAAAAAAAGAAAAAAAAAAAGAGCTTTTTTTTTTAACGTCAGTTATTCCTTGCTGCCCCCAACTAGAAAAACCCAAAATGAAACCTTTCAAAAGCTTTTGAGGATTTCATTCTCAAGAAACCTGAAAAGTGGGTGCAGATGTAACAACCCCCAATTTTTTCCCAATTTTTAGATTTTTTGGGTAGTGAATACAAAAATGGTTGTTATTACATCTGGGGCCAAAAAAAATCCCTTTAAGGGGGTTTTTCCCGGGTTTTCATAAACTCTTCTTTTAGTAAGGGGTAAACAGACAAAACCCTGCTTTCATCTTGGATGTTTTTGCTTCTTGTCCAAACCCCTTTGAGTTTTTCAATCCCCGGGGGTTTAAATTAAATTCACCTGTTGAGAAAAACAGCATAAAGAAAGAAAAAAATTTGCACCAAACCCCCCGGGAAAAGGGGGGCCAAAAATTTAAAGGGGGTCGAATCCCCAAAAAAAAAAAAACCCAAATCCTAGAAAATTTTAAAAAATTTTCAAAATTTTGGTGGTGGGTCAAAAAAAAAAAGATTGGGTTTAAAATTTTTTTTTCCAAAGGGGAAAAAAAAAAAGGAAAAAGGGGGGGGTTTTTGGGGTTTTTTAATCAAAAAAGTTTAAAAAAAGATAAGAAAAAATTTAATATTTAAAAAGCCCAGCCCCAAAAGGGAAACAAAATTTTTTTAAAAAGGGAAAATTTTCATCGATGCAAAAGTTTTTATTTTTTTCCTAGATAAATGGTTAGGTTTTTTAAAAAAGCTCTAAAAAAAACCCATTCCCCCGTACTTCCTATAACCAAGAAAGCCCCCCTTTTATTATTTTCTTTTCGATTAGACAACCCCAAAAAAAAAGCCCCCTTTTTATTTTTAAACTACCAAAAGCATTAAAAAAAAAAAAGGCCACCAATTCCCAAATAGAATTTTAAATAGCCCCATTTTAAAAATGATCAAAAAACCCCCCCTAAAAAAGAATTCGATCATCTTTTTTTTAAACCCCAAAAATGTTTTTGTGTCCCGAACTTAAAACCCAAAAAAAAAATTTCGGTTTACGTGAAAAAGACAATATATAAATTGCCCAATTTTAGTAAAAAGCTTTTTATTCATTCCCCAACAACAAAGAAAAATAATGACAAAAAAAAAACAAAGATAATGAATACCCAAAAAAAACGAAAAAATTAAATAAAAATTAAAAAACCCCCAAAAATTTTGGGGGAAATTTAAAAATCATACCCTTTGGGGAGAAAAAAAAACTTAGTAACCTGTTATCAAAAAAACGAAAATAAAAAAATAGAGACTTTTAAAACCCCCGGTTTTCCCCCTTTTGCCCCCCCAAAAAAATCCAAAAATTCCCCAAATTTTAAAAAAATTTAAAGTTTTTTTTTTTACCCCCTGGGTTGGTTCTATTTTTAAATTTTTAAGGGGTTTGCAGGTTTATCTTTTTCTAGCAAGATACAAAAAATCTTTCCTTTTTTAGATTTTGGGAAGGGGGAAAAATTTTTTTTACCTGGAACCCCTAAAAACCCCAACGGCAGTGGGGGCAAGCCGTGCCTTCCCTGTTTCCCCCAAAAAATTTCTATATTTTCCCTTCCTGGTTTAGCACGGCTTCACCTGGTACTTGGCCCCCCCCCTTTCCCCCTTTCATAACAACAAATTTTTCCCTTGGGGCCCCCCCAGCTTCCCCCACGGTTTTAAGCATGGTTTTTCCCCCGGTGACACCACGGCCGTGCCCTAAGCCGGTCTCCCCTTTGTTGAAAGTCCTATTTCAGCCTTCTTTTTCCCCCGTGTAACACAGTTTGGGGGCCGTGCCTCAAACCGTCTTCAAAAAAGGCCGTATTTAACCGTGATCTTCCTGTTGATTCAAAACCAAAAAAAACGGCCCCCGGGGGGTTCAATTATCGCCCTGTATTCCCTCCGGGGGGGTAAATCTTTTTCTTGATCCAAGTGGGAGATGACTTCTCAATTTACTTAATTAGACCTTGACTCCATTTAACCCCGATTTTTTTACCCTAAAAAATTTAAGTACCCTTTCCCTTTGATTTCTTTAAAAAAAAAAAATGAAATTTTTAAAAAAATTTTTTTAAAAAAAAAAGATTAAGTATTTTAAAAAGGGTTACAGGGGTGGGGCAAAATTTTGGTAGGAGAAATTTTTGAGGGAAAACTTTAGGGCATCACCCCCCAAATTTTTTTTAAATAAAATTTTATTGACAGGATGACAATGCCCTAACCCCCAGTGGCGGAAACCCCAAGCAAAACCCCCCCAGAGTAGCTCCCCAAAAAATTTAAAAAAAGGGACGTAGGGGGGAAAACAAGGGAAAAAAGAGTATAAGGGGAAACACATGCCCTTTGGGGAAAGGGGGGGGGTGAAAAATTGGGGACAATCTTTTTTCCCAAAAAGGGGGTTTTTGGTACGTGGGGGCCCCGAAATGTGAAACTCAGTGCCTTAAAATTTTGGGGGCAAGGGTTCAAAAAAGACTAAAATTTGGGGGGGGGGAAAGGGTTTAATGCCTTTTTTTTTGTTTTTAAATAGATGTAACCCCATAGTTAGTTCTGTATTTAGTTTAAGGTTTTGCTGCCCTTTTTTTAGAAAAATTTGGTGAACAGGGGGAATGGGGAGGCTGAAATTAACCCCTTAGAGGAGAAAAGGGTTCTGAGCAAAAGGTTTTATTGCATTAAGGAAGAATTGTTTATGGTCTAAAATTTGAACAAGGGGCAAAAAGAGAGACTAGTCCAGGGTTTAAAAACTTTGATGATTGATGGGTTAGTACCCCAAGCAAACCTACAGTTTTTTTGTCTGGTTAAAGTATGAGGCTGTTTTTTGTGGGCTTCAGAGGTAGGTACATTGTGGGGCTATAAGTTAGCCTTGCAATCAAAAAGGTAGGGGCGATCCAATCCATTCCGGTTACTAGCACAAGCCAAAACTACTACTAAGCCATGGAGGTTGATGGTCAGTTGGGTGGACGAAAGGGAACAGGTGAGCATGTCAGGGCAGTAGAAAAAATTTACCCATAGCACAGACAAAGAAAAATGATTTCTGGGAAGGGCAAAGAGGTAGTTAGACCTGAGTTGAGGCAGACAATACTAGGGTCAACTAGTGGGAAGATGCGCTAGATTAAATGTTTTCAAATGCACGAGATTTGGACATATGGCTACATATGTCCCAATAAGAGAGTAATGACAGTTAGGGAGGGCACTGAAGAAGAAGATGAAGAAGAAGTTGCGAGCCTACAGATCTGTCCATGGCTTTGGCAAGAGTACTATGATAAATCAAAACGCTGAGACACATGAGGATAAAAAGGGTAAACATTACTTACCTATTAATGTTACACAGGGTTTTAACTTTATCTCTAGATGCCATGGACAATAGAGGGAGAACCTATTCCACATACCTTGCCGAATCCGAGGTAACCTTTGTGTGCTATTCTTTGAAAAGTAGTAGTTGCACTAATGTCATATCGGGCTACATTAGTAGATAAATTACAACTTGCCATTAGCCCGCACCTAGCCCTTACAAATTGCTTTGGGTTGGATGATCGTGGGTAGTCTACATGTTAAAACAAAGGGAAAATGTGCCAGTTAGTATAGGAAAGAAATACCATATGAGATTTTTTTGTAATGTGATTCCTATGCGTGCCTTTCATTTTTTGTTAGGTAGACCCTGGATGTTTGATAAAAAGGTGTTACATGACGGGCTCAGAAACACGTACTGTTTTGAAAGGATGGTAACGGATAGTCTTGATGCCTATGTCTCCATCTAAGGTGCACTCTTTTCCCAAAAACAAAATTAGAAATACATCTGGTTCTTCTAAAATTGGTAAAAAAGCAAACAAAGACATTGAATTTCAATCCAAGAGATGACCCCTTAGATTTGAAGGCAAATCTTTCAAAGCTTTAGGAGATGAGGGAATCTACCCCATGGTTCTAGTAGTAGGGTAACCTAATTTGGATGTATGATCCAAGAAAACCACACATGTTCACTTTTATCTAAAAATGTTTGGTTTTGCACTATAGCAGGTGCATTGATCGGTTTTACGGGATGGCCAAATAACATGCACAATGATCAACTTGCGGGACATTTTTGGCGTCACATCTAACAACCCTCAAATTGCCAAATTTACTTGAAGAATCAGCCATTTGAAGACCATCTTTTGTACTTGTAAATTTTTCATTATTGAATCGACAATTTTTGTTCAATTTTTAGACTTAAATTTGTCGTAGACCGGGCACTTAGTGGCATATGTGTAATTTTTTGAACATGTTACCCTAATTGAGCAAGTATAATAATCTGATGCAACTTAAGAAATCTTAATATGACTCCCCACGAAATTCCTTAAGCCAACTCGCTAAATTTCACAAGTGAAATTGATAAGATTAAGTTGGCGTGAAGAGGGGCACTCCCACGGCAACAAATTTTTAAGTGTATATTCTTCAAAAAGTCCCCTTCTAACCCTACTTTGTAGGTATTTATACTTTCTCTAAATAGGGAAAATTTAACAAAGAAAATTACAAGTGAAAAAAAAACAAATGTGGCCGGTTTTTACACTAAAGGAAATTACCAGTAAACCCCCATAATAGTGGCTTCTTACACCTCCATGGAACAAAATTAGACCGGTTCTTCTTTGATTAATGAAAATCCATGAATGACCCATAATTGAGCCTTAGTTAATTTTACCTGCCGTCCTATAAAACCAACAAATTAACTAACTATAATGTAAAGACAAATTATTATGAAATGAATAAAGATAACATGTGGATGTCTAGAATCATTGTTTAAATTGGCTTCCCCACTACTGGATCCAGAGGTCGGATTCCCATCAGTAACACTCATTAAGATTTTATTCTATGATAAAGGAACAAACATTAAAGATAACTAGGATCCCAGCAATAGAGATTAGAAGAATAGACTAACACACAAGGTGGAACCACTATGCACCTTTGTCGAATTTTCTTGACTACACTCTTTCTATTTCATTTAGAATTTAATTATTCATTATAAAATTGGCAAATTTTTTTAAGCAAAATAGTCTTAATCTTGAATCATATCTTCCTAAAAGTAATTATGTAATGCCCCAAAACCCAGGAACTACTACCTACCATAATACTCATCAAGCAATGATACATTAAGCCTCTTAAACCTACTATAATACCATTCGGCCTATAACTGGTAATACTTGACATTCATCAATTTAATAAATCGCATACTTTCAACATATTATAAACACATCCCAATCTACTCTTCAAACTTTTGAAACAAATCTTAACAAATTATTCATAGTGAAAATCTAAAAACAATTTAACTTCTAGAATTCACAAGTTATTTATCTTCAAATAATAAAAAATAATCATTATTTCAACTAGAGAGTTCAATTTCTTATCTTTTAGTTAATCACCATAATAATAATACAAATCTTCATTCTCCCTCGCTTATACATTTACTCTTAGGTCCTATTCATACGTAATGTTTCCCTCGATGCCTACATCTAGAAAAAACAAAAAACAAAAATCCCTAAGGGGTAGCTAACTCCTAGTATGTAAAAACTAGAAAACACATACGAAATGAGCAAATATGAATTAAATCACACACATTTATGCTAATACAAAACATCATCCAACAAGTTGTTGTTTTACTTAAGTCCACAAACAATAATGAGGTACTCATGACCACATCAACACACTTAAACGCTTGATCCTTAACCTAATGTTTAGAACTGCCACTACAAGCCCCAACATCCATAAGTCCTTAACCCTTAAGTGATACAAAAGCTACTCCACATGCCACTAATGTTTAAGAAAGTGACTTGGAGAATCATCTTGGAGATTTTTAGCAGACCAATTACCAGGGCCCAAACTAAAAGACTAAAGGAACAACTTCAATTATTTATGCAAAAATGGGTTGATAATGGGCTATGTAAGCTTGGAGATTTTAAAGAGCCCAAGTTCATTAATTTAGTTGGGCTAAACAATTAGCTTTGGATTCGGCCCATCTCATTTCTAGCCATCCAAGTAATGTCTAGATTCATTGAACCTTGGAAAAAACTCCTTGCAATAAATTTGAGCCGTTTTTCCAACCAGGTGGCAACAATCGAGGAGTCACAAGAGTTAATTATTTGACACCACCTTGATTGTCTAGGTTCGATGTACTTTTGATGAAAAAAAAACTCTATAAATAGGGCTGTTTAGTTTTGTTTTAGAGGGATTTAAGTGGTATTGAATTTTCAGATTGGAATATAAGAGAGTTTGCTTTCTTACTTTTTATCATAAGGTGTTTGAGTTGAATGCAATTGAGTTCATCTTTTATATTTCAATTTTTAATTCCTATTTCTATTGTTCTTGAATACTTAATCTTGGGTTCAAGGGGTAATTTTCAATTATAACTTGAGTTCTTTTCACAAATGTGTTCTTGGGTAATTGAACAAACCTTTCTGATTACTTTGGTGACAATCAAATTCTGATTTGATTGGTAACGAGTTCTAAGAAACAATTTGGGTCTTGGGGTTCCGCATCATTTGGTATCAGAGCAAGGTACACCAAGTAATTATTTATCCTTTTAATTTTCTGTTAGCCTTATTGATCTTCTTCTTGCTTGTTGATCTTTTTCTTGCTATTCACAAACCAAAAATATATAATATATATATGTTCTTGAAGTGTTTTCGGTGTTAATTTGTAAGGAATTACAAGTTCCTTTTAAATTCAGTATTTGTCATTATATTTCTTTACTAGTCATCATATACATCAAGTGTGTGTCTTTCTTTATTGGTTATTTTGCTTTACTTCTAGTTTTGTTTCACATATCCTTGTTGCTTATTTTTAGGATTTCTCTGATAAAAATTGAATTACTTTAAGATCTTGATTGATGTTTGATTTTGCCTTTACGTATAAAATCATAAAGATTGTTTGAGTGGTAAAAAGGGAAAAGAGTGTGAGCTTAAAAGAGGGTAAAAGCCAATTTGAGTTAAACACGAGAGAAGTGCTAATTACTACGAGGGAAAACGTGAGGGAGTGTTTTTGAGTTCTTTGTTTGTTTTTATTTTTTTTTTTTGATATTTCAGATTGCAAAAATGGAAGGAAGTGGAGTAAGTGCACCAAAAGACCAAGAATTTCTTCTCAAGGCTATGTAACAACAGTTTAAGAGGATTCAACTTGTTCTTGGCAACATGAATGACACTTTAGAGAAGCAACAAAACGAGATCTGATGCAGAACCCCAAGACCCAAATTGTTTCTTAGAAATTGTTACCAATCAAATCAGAATTTGATTCTCACCAAAGTAATCAGAACGATTTGTTCAATTAACCAAGAACACGTTTTGTGAAAAAAATTGAAGCTATAATTGAAAATTACCCCTTGAACCCGAGATCAAAGTATTCAAGAACAATAGAAATAGGGATTAAAAATTGAAATACAAAAGATGAACTCAATTGCATTAGACTCAACACCTTATGCATAAAAATACAAGAAAACAAACTCTCTTATATTCCAATCTGGAAACATAATACAACTTACATGATGCCTTAAAACAAAACTAAATAGCCCTATTTATAGGGTGTTTTTTGTCAAAAGTACATTGAACCTAGACAATCAGGGTGGTGTCACTAATTTAACTCTTGTAACTCCCACCTGGTTGGAAAAACTACTGAAATTTATTGCAAGGAGTTTTTTCCAAAGGGTTTAATGAATCTAGACATTACTTGGATGGCTAGAAATGAGATGGGCTAAATCCAAAGCTAATCTTTTAGCCCAACTAAATTAATGAACTTTGGCTCTTTAAAATCTCCAAGCTTGCATAACCCATTATCAACCCATTTTTGCACAAATAATTGAAGTTGTTCCTTTAGTATTTTAGTTTGGGGCCCTAGTGATTGGTCTGCAAAATCTCCAAGATGATTCTCTAAGTCACTATCCTGAACATTAGTGGGATGTGGAGTAGCATTTGTATAATTTCCCCTCCCTTCAAAAGGATTCATCCTCGAATCAGATCCTACATCAATATCAAAGAGAGATAAATCAGAAAGATTAAAAGTAGCTGAAACACCATGCTCACCTGGTAGATCAATGTGGTATGCATTATCATTGATCTTCGCAACAACTTGAAAAGGCCCATCTCCACGAGCTTCGAATTTTGATTTCCTTTTAGAAGGAAATCTTTCCTTACGCATATGAACCCAAACCCAATCTCTTGGTTCAAATGACACCATGTGCCTTCCTTCATTAACTTGTGATGCAATTTTGCTCATTTCGCCTCCCTATCTTTTGTCTTGCTTTGTCATGAATGGATTTAACCATTTTTGCCTTTTTATGTCCATCTGTATTAAAAATTTCACTCAAAGGAACAGGCATAAGATCCAAAGGAGTTAGTGGATTGAAACCATACGCAATTTCAAAAGGAGAAAACCCAGTGGTAGAATGCACACTCCTATTATATGCAAATTCAACAAAAGGTAGATTATCCTCCCAAGTTTTATTATTCCTTCCAACCAAAGCACATAATAAAGTTCCAAGAGTCCTATTTGCATACTTCAATTTGCCCATCAGTTTGAGGGTGTGAAGCAATAGAAAACAACAGTTTAGTACCAAGTTTGGACCAGAGCACTCGCCAGAAGTAGCTTAAAAATTTAACATCCCGATCAGACACAATGGTCTTAGGAATGCCATGTAAACGCACAATATCACGAAAGAACAAATCAGCAATATGCACAGCATCATCAGTTTTTTATGACATGGTATGAAATGAGCCATTTTGGAAAAACGATCCACAACTACAAAAATTGAATCTCGGCCTTTTCTAGTCCTAGGTAGACCCAAAACAAAATCTATAGAAATGTCAACCCAAGGATGTGAAGGTACTGGCAAGGGCATGTATAATCCATGGGGTTGAGTTCTAGATTTAGCTTGTCTACATAAAATGCAACTAGAACAGATTTTCTCAACACTCTTACGCATATTAGGCCAAAAGAAGTGTTCATGCAAGATGCTCAAAGTTTTATCAATGCTAAAATGTCCCATAAGACCTCCATTATAAGCTTCACGAACAAGCAATTCCCTAATTGAACTATTAGGCATACACAATTTCCCTCCTTTAAAAAGAAATCCCCCATGCTTATAGAAATCACGGAATGCAGCATGCTCACAAGCATTATAAACATTAGAGAAATCACTATCATGTGCATACAACTCCTTCAAATGCTCAAATCCTAACAACTTCATTGAAAGAGTAGAGATTAGAGCATACCTTCTAGATAATGCATCTACCACAATATTCTCTTTACCTTGCTTATATTGGATCACACATGGAATGGATTCTATGAATTCCATCCATTTGGCATGATGCTTGTTCAGCTTACCTTGTCCTTTCAAGTGTTTAAATGACTCATGATCTGTATGAATCACGAACTCCTTTGGTAACAAATAGTGCTGCCATGTCTCTAATGCCCTCACCAATGCATACAACTCCTTATCATAAGTTGAGTAGTTAAGTTGTGCTCCATTTTGCTTTTCACTAAAATAAGCAACAGGCCTCTTTTCCTACAATAAAACAGCACCTATACCTTTCCCAGAGGCATCACATTCAATTTCAAAAGTTATATCAAAGTTAGGCAGCCTCAACAATGGTGCACTACTCAACTTTTCCTTTAGCAAAGAAATTGCATGTTCTTGTTCCTTACCCCAAATAAACCCCAACTTTTCATGATTTCAATTAATGGAGCAACAATTGTGGTAAAATCTTTGACAAATCTCCTATAGAAACCTGCCAAGCAATGGAAACTTCTCACATAACTCACGGTCTTAGGTTTCAGCCATTCTTGGGTAGCCTTTACCTTTTCACTATCTACTTCAATTCCATTTGTACTCACCACATAACCTAAGAAAATGATGTGATCAATGCAAAATGAACATTTCTTCATGTTAACATACGACTTTACTTACGCAAAGCATCAAACACACATTTTAATTGCATAACATGCTCATCAACGGATTTGCTATACACTAGAATGTCATCAAAATAGACAACCACAAACTTTCCATTGAGCTCACGCAAAACATGGCTCATTAAGCGCATAAATGTACTAGGTGCATTGGTTAGGCCAAAAGGCATTACCAACCACTAATACAATCCCTGTTTTGTTTTAAAAGCAGTTTTTTCCCCTCATCACCTGGTTTCATTCTAATTTGGTGATAACTACTTTTCAAATCAATTTTTAAAAGGACACATGCACCATGCAACTCATCTAACATGTCATCAAGTCGAGGTATAGGGTGTCAATATTTTACCATTATTTTGTTGACGACTCTACAATCCACACACATACGCCAACTTCCATCCTTCTTTGGTACTTACAATACAGGTACTGCACATGGGCTTAGACTTTCTCTTATATGTCCCTTCATCAAGAGCTCATCCACTTGCTTTTGTAGTTCTTTTGTTTCCTCAGGATTGCTTCTATATGCCGGCCTATTTAGAATGGCAACCCTGGGAATGAGATCAATTTGATATTCTATTCCTCTCAAAGGTGGTAAACCTTGAGGTAAATCATCGGGAAAAACATCATTGTATTCCTGCAAAACATCAACAACAACACTTGGCAAAGAAGGGTCAACGTCGTTAGTAGAAAAATAAGCCTCCTTGTACAAAAGTACAATCATTGGCCTATGAGTGATTACAGCCTTCCTTACGTCCCTCATTTTTGCATAGAAACTCATTTTTTTTTTCCTCTTTTCTTTCTATGGCTGAATGCTCCTCACTCACTCTCTCTTTTTCACTCTTCTTCTCATCTTCATTTTTCTCACTTTTCTCTTTTTCTTTTCCACTTTCTTTTCTTTTTCTCTCGACCTCTTTTTGAACAAACTCTCCATGAGACTTCTCAAGTTGCAATTGATCTTCAAAGATCTATTTAGGAGTCAAAGGAAGAAGAGTATGCTTCTTGCCTTCTTTCTCCACCATGTACTTATTAAGATACCCATCATGGTTCACTCTCCTATCCCATTGTCATGGCCTACCTAATAACAAGTGACTAGCTTGCATAGGAACAACATCACAGGTAACCTCATCATGGTACCTTCCAATAGCAAATGGAACCCTCACTTGTTTAGTAACCTTCAATTCCCCACTATTGTTAAGCCATTGCAATTTATAAGGTCTTGGATGTTTAATAGTTTCCAATCCCAATTTATTCACAAATAAAGTACTAGCCACATTCACACAACTACCCCCATCAATTATCAAACTACACACTTTCCCTTCAACTAAGCACCTAGTATAAAAAAGATTTCCCCTTTGCAATCTACCCCCCTAACTATCCTCTTTCACTTACACATTAAGAGCACGCTTGGTAACCAACAATTGTCCCTCAGTAGGCAACTCAATATCACTAAAATTATCCAAAGGAGGCATCTCATCCTCATCATCACTTTCCTCATCCGTCTCTACCCCATTTCCACACATCACCATTACCTTTTTATTTAGGCATTGAGATGCTATGTGCCCGTACCCCAAACACCTAAAACACTTAATGTCACGGCTTCTAGAGTTTTGGACAGAAGTAGTACCTTTATTTTTACTGTCAAATGATTCAAATGGTTGTGCCTTATCATCCTTCTTTGTTTGGGCAGCCTTGTTATCCTTTCTCCAATTCGACCTCCAAGTATTGTTTTGAGCCGAAAATGTGTTGGCTTTTTTCCCCTTCCCTTTGTGCTGCAATTGCCTTTCTATCTTCATAGCCATGTGCACCATATCTTCTATCTCTACATAGTGTTGCAACTCCACTCTGTCGGCTATGTCTTTATTAAGTCCATTGAGAAACCTTGCCATGGTGACCTCACTATCTTCCTCTATATTTTCTCGGATCATCGCAATCTCCATTTCCTTGTAGTATTCCTCCACATTCTTTGTTCCTTGTACAAGGCTTTGCAATCTTTGGTGCCAGTCCCTATAATAATGGCTTGGAACAAATCTGCGTCTCATGATAGCCTTCATTTCAACCCAAGTTTGGATAGGTTGATACACTCAGAACATATATATATAATGGGAGCGTAAATTGCAGCAAGTGCACTGGTCGTATCAAGTAATAAAGTGGTGAAAAGTAAGGTTGTCGATCCCTCGAGGAACCAATAGAGTACTAGATCTATGGCAATTCTTATCAATATCTAGGTGATTAAAAAGGGGTTTTGAAATGTCTAATCTAAAAATTTAACTTAAAGCAACAAGAAAAATTTTATGATGAATCTATCAATTATGAACAAGGGAAATTAGAATTCACCCTAGATTTGTTAATCAAATTGCTACCAAGTTATGTCAACTAGTGGTTATAAGGTTATTCAAGTGAGTTTAGAAAATCCTTTTTAGGGATGTTGACCTTAAATCAATTAGTCGGCTTCCGCGTCTCCAATTAACCAAGGAATCAAAATTATGTTCATACACCTCCCGATGCTACAAACAACTAATGCCCTAAATCAATTAACCCTAATCCCTTAGTGATTAATTAACAAGAAACATTGCATTGCGCCCTCCATAAACTCTAATTAAACCAATTATCGCAACTCCCGTATTGATAATCAATCTAATTAAGAATTCCTAACAAATCCTAATCAATTCCCGTATCAAAAGGATTTCTAACAATTATAATCAAAGACTGATTATAATTGAAATCAAAGGAATTGCAATCATGAATAATCCTAATAATTCCTAATTACATAACATGGCTACAATTATCCTTTTAACATTCTAGAGTTTCATCCAATTTCCCACAAGGATGATTTAGAACATTATAGTATGAGTTGCATAAAAACAATTGAAATAAAGAGGTGCAATGGAATTCATATTAAACAACTAATAAATGGCATAAAAGAAAATAAAGTAAATGAAACAATGGTTATAATCTTCAAGAGCTTCAATCTTCAAAAATGACTCCTTGAATTCTTCAATTGAAAGCAAACTTCAACAAAATGACATTCTTCCTTCAAACTAAACTTTGGAAAAATCTAAAGTACCTAAGGAAATTCTAATGATTCAAAAGAAAGACAAATGATGCTAAAACAAAGAAGAAGAACAAAAGGATTCTAAAAGAAAGGATGCTTAACCAAAGAAAGGATGCTTAACAAAAGAAATGATGCTTAACAAAAGAAATGATGCCTCCAAGGTTCACACAAGGGGTCTATTTATAGATCCAAAGAGGAGGGGGATAAGGTTGATCTGATGAGGATTTGAGTCAGCAAATTAATTAGGATACGATTTTGGAGAGATTCTCGCAATGGATATCCGGGGAGTAATGAAGGCCGGCTTAAGGCCGGCGGCCTTGAATGTAGGCCGGCTTAAGGCCGGCGGCCTTGAATGTAGGCCGGCTTAAAGGCCGGCGGCTTTTCTTCTTTTTGAGGCCGGTTTAAAGGCCGGTTTAAAGGCCGGTTTAAAGGCCGGTTTAAAGGCCGGCTCAAGGCCGGCTCAAGGCCGGCGGCCTTGAATGTAGGCCGGCCCAAGGACGGCGGCCTTCAGTGCAATCCTTCGCTCACTTCTTAAATTTTGTGAAAAACTCCTCCAATTAACTTGTAATTTACTTTTGGGTCCTCAAAACCTGTATTTTCACAATAAATACCATTAAGTATCATTTCTTTATATTTTCTTATAATATTAAAATAAATTTAATATAAGTCCAAAAGAAAATATAAGTATAATGTGATCTTATCAACATCCCCACACTTGAACTTTTGCTTGTCCTCAAGCAAAATAATTGATTTAAACAAGAGAAATCCATCATTGAACTTCTGGTGCCCATTGTTCTAACCATACTGAAATTTGTAACTAGTATATCTAGTTGAAATTTAGCAGTTAATCTAAATACAACAGATTTTTAATCCCAGTGTTTAACAATAGAAAACAATACTTAGTCCATAAGGAAAAACATTCATTTAAACTTCATTGGTTATTAGCAAGTATCATCTCCCTCAATTTTACTTCTCTAAACAAGATAACAAGGAGTGAAAGCATATGGTATCCATTTTTTCCTAGAATTTCTCCCCTTTTTTTTTTTTGTTTTATTTGCCTTGATTGGCAGCGGAGTGAGACTTCACTCTTCTGAGGGACCAAAGCTCGCCCATGTCAACCTGACTTTCATTAAGGTACTAAATTTTTGCCTTTCCGCCCTTCTCGTTATTGTGAGTTCATTGAGTCGGCACATCCTGGGCTTATCGCCTAAGTGACCAGGTTTTAAAGGGACCCCTACGAACTCTTCCTCACACTAACATTTAAGATTGGATACTCTTAACTCACTTTCCTGAGTTATTGGAGTAAAGGCTCTTTTTTTTTTTTTTTTTTTTTTTTAAGGGATCACTAAGTAAAATATTTCTTTTACCTCTTTCACTAGGTGTTAAGGTATTCTCAAAGAAATTTCAATAGAGATTTATCCCAACCAATTTTTCCTTGAAGTAAACTTGCTTGTTTTTTCAACTTAAGGACTCAATCTCAAGTTCAAAGGCTCAACATAGGGTAAACCCCGTTCTCTAGAGATTTTACTCTTAAATTTTAACTATGTAAACTAGTCACAACAATTGGTGAGTAGGGCACCAATCTAATTCAATTTCAGGATTTCATTGAAAACACTTAAGGACATAAATAAAGCATGGGATTTGTAAGCTCATGATGTGTGCAATCATTATACTTCTACATTTATAATCCCTTCCCCACACTTAAATTGGACAATGTCCTCATTGTTCCTAATATATCACAAAATTAAGGAAACGAATGTCAATGCAGAAATTGAAATACTGGTACTTCCCTGGTATAAAATTGTTCATCAGGAAGAAAATTCCTCCTAAAATGTCTGTCATCCTTGGAGTGTCTTGAATGCACCGGCAGCTCTTATCCAGCCTTGAATTAGTTTTTTTTTTTTTTTTTTTTTTTTTTTTTTTTAACGAAACTATTATAGATACTTATTAAGCATGGGCTGCCTCCCATGAAGCGCTTGTTTTATAGTCATCAGCCTGACTATCAGGGTTAGCTTACATCAAGGAGTTTAAACAACTCCTTCAACACCATCGTTTTTAGATTAGGATTCCAAGCTTCCTTCCATGGTATGGTGCCCTTCTTTTCAGCTTCCACCAATGTTTTGTAGGTAGATATCAACAAACTTACCTGCTGGATGTCTGCCCTTGACCATCCCAGGATTTCCCTATGTTCATCCAACTGGCCTTGAATCTGCTGCTGCAATTCTTTTGTCATAGGCGCTTGATTAATGTGAGGCCATGGATTTCCTAAATTCAGACACTTATAACCAAACAATTGATTAGAAAAGACATTGGGTTCAAGTGTCTGCATAGGCATTAGTGTCGGCACTGGTGGCTTCTCATAGTCGTCTGTCTTCTCAAAAGCAACAACATTTTCAGTCTGGGGTACTTGTTCACGACCTTTGTTTTCTTGCTCATCTTCATCCCCCCAATCATCTATCTCATTTAAGACAGCTTCAAGAGTGGTTTGCCCTACATCTTCCTCCACATCATTGTTAGTAATTTCACCCTCAGCAGATATGTCAGAATACATTGCTTTCTCATTAGACAAAAACACAGGATCATACATATCAAATGTTACCTGGTCATCTAGTGCTCTAAGGGTGAGCTTACCTTGTCCTACATCAATTAGAGCTTGACCTGTGGCTAGGAATGGTCTTCCTAAGATCATGGGTACCTCTCTATCTTCTTCCATTTCCAAGACTATAAAGTCAACTGGAAAGATGAATTTGTCCACTTTTACTAGGACATTCTCCACTATACCCTTTGGGTACTTGACACTTCTATCCGCAAGTTGTAAGGTAACGTGCGTCTCCTTACATTCTCCAAGTCCTAGTTTTTTGAAAATGGACAGAGGCATTAAATTTATACTTGCACCAGAATCTATAAGTACTTTATCAAAATTAAAATTACCAATAGTGCAAGGAACAATAAAACTTCCCTGATCTCTTTGTTTTCTCGGCAAATTGGATAAATTCTTTTGTAAGATCATAGAACATTCCCCTATAAGCATCACTGGTTCATTCCCTTCAATCTTCCTCTTCTTTGTGAGTAAATCCTTCATGAACCTAGCATATGATGGCATCTGCTGAAGTGCCTCTGCAAAAGGAATGTTAATTTGCAATTTTTTAAAGACTTCTAAAAATTTAGCAAATTGTGAATCCAATTGTTGTTGCTTCAGCCTTCCTGGGAAAGGAATAGGAGGAACATATGCTTTCACTTTTGGTGAATTTTGCTTTGGCTCCTCTTCCTTTTGTTTCCCTTTATCTTTCCCTAGGTTAACCTCCTCTTCCTCAAGTTTCTTATCAACCAATTCCTTACCACTTCTTAACATAATAGCATTTACACCCATAGGATTTTGCTCAGTATTGCTAGGTAAAGACCCAGATGGTCTATTACTCAACTGTTGAGACATTTGACTAAGCTGATTTTCAAGATTCCTAATGGTGGCTTGTTGATTTTGCAACATTGTGTCAGTCTTTTGCATATAACTTATCATGAGTTCTTCCATTTTAGACTGACCTTGCTGAGAAGAGGTATTATGATTAGGATATTGTTGATGGGAAGTATTATGATTAGGACCTTGCTTTTGAAATCCAGGGGGTTTAAGTGCGTTGTTATCATTTCTCCATGAGAAATTTGGATGGTTACGCCACCCTGGATTGTAGGTGTTTGAATAGGGTCCTTGATTTCCTCTTTGGAAATTGTTGACAAAATTTACTTGCTCTCCATGGGATGAGGAGGAAAAGTTTCTAGATGGGCACTCAAGAGTTGAGTGTTGTCTTGAGCATAACTCACAATAAGAAAATTGATTAACATTGAAAGAAGGTGCAGAGGTGAGTTTACTTACCTGGGCGGTAAGAGCAGAAATCTGAGCTGTTAAGGTGTCCATATCATTGACAGATGCCACTCTAGACTTACCTCTTTCATGTTGCCAATTATGTGCACTAGAGGCCATTTCATCTATCAAAGCACTAGCCTCATCATATGTCTTACTCATTAATGCACCACCAGAAGCAGCATCTACCAGAGATCTCAATGTGTCATCTAAACTGAGATAGAATATCTCAATAAGGAGATTATCTGGTAATCCATGATGGGGGCATTTTCTAATTGCCTCCTTGAATCTTTCCCATGCTTCATAAAGTGATTCACCACTAAACTTACTGAAGTTTGTGATGTCATTTCTTAACCTAGCAGTTCTAGATGGTGGAAAAAATCTCCTTAAAAATTTAGATGAGAGATCTACCCAAGTGGTTACAGAGTCTTGTGGCAATGAATTGTACCAAGCCCTAGCTTTTTCTCTAAGTGAAAATGGAAAAAGTTGTAGCCTAATTACATCATCAGATACATTATTCATTTTCACTGTATTACAATATTGAAGAAATACTGCAATATGCTCATCAGGACTTTCATTTGGATATCCTCCAAATTGATTTGATTGAACCATTTGAACGAGTGCTGGTTTTAACTCGAAATTATTAGCCTGAATTGTTGGTCTTCTAATTGCAGGACCTGAAACAACAGGTACCGTGTATTCTCGAAGTGCTCTACCAACACCCTGAATCTGATTGTTGTTCTCATCTGCCATGTTCTCTTCTTCCTTTCTTCTCTGCTCTCTTCTAAGTTGTCGCAAAGTGCGTTCTATCTCAAGATTAATTGGTAGAAGTTCAGCACTTCTACTCCTGCGCATAAAAAGAACCTTAAAGAGAATGGAAAACGATCACACAAAGATAAGAAAAATTAAATAACAAAATAATTGTGCCTAAATTACCAACAGAATTACGAAATCTAATATCTATTAGTTCCCCGGCAACGGCGCCAAAAACTTGATACACTCAGAACATATATATATAATGGGAGCGTAAATTGCAGCAAGTGCACTGGTCGTATCAAGTAATAAAGTGGTGAAAAGTAAGGTTGTCGATCCCTCGAGGAACCAATAGAGTACTAGATCTATGGCAATTCTTATCAATATCTAGGTGATTAAAAAGGGGTTTTGAAATGTCTAATCTAAAAATTTAACTTAAAGCGACAAGAAAAATTTTATGATGAATCTATCAATTATGAACAAGGGAAATTAGAATTCACCCTAGATTTGTTAATCAAATTGCTACCAAGTTATGTCAACTAGTGGTTATAAGGTTATTCAAGTGAGTTTAGAAAATCCTTTTTAGGGATGTTGACCTTAAATCAATTAGTCGGCTTCCGCGTCTCCAATTAACCAAGGAATCAAAATTATGTTCATACACCTCCCGATGCTACAAACAACTAATGCCCTAAATCAATTAACCCTAATCCCTTAGTGATTAATTAACAAGAAACATTGCATTGCGCCCTCCATAAACTCTAATTAAACCAATTATCGCAACTCCCGTATTGATAATCAATCTAATTAAGAATTCCTAACAAATCCTAATCAATTCCCGTATCAAAAGGATTTCTAACAATTATAATCAAAGACTGATTATAATTGAAATCAAAGGAATTGCAATCATGAATAATCCTAATAATTCCTAATTACATAACATGGCTACAATTATCCTTTTAACATTCTAGAGTTTCATCCAATTTCCCACAAGGATGATTTAGAACATTATAGTATGAGTTGCATAAAAACAATTGAAATAAAGAGGTGCAATGGAATTCATATTAAACAACTAATAAATGGCATAAAAGAAAATAAAGTAAATGAAACAATGGTTATAATCTTCAAGAGCTTCAATCTTCAAAAATGACTCCTTGAATTCTTCAATTGAAAGCAAACTTCAACAAAATGACATTCTTCCTTCAAACTAAACTTTGGAAAAATCTAAAGTACCTAAGGAAATTCTAATGATTCAAAAGAAAGACAAATGATGCTAAAACAAAGAAGAAGAACAAAAGGATTCTAAAAGAAAGGATGCTTAACCAAAGAAAGGATGCTTAACAAAAGAAATGATGCTTAACAAAAGAAATGATGCCTCCAAGGTTCACACAAGGGGTCTATTTATAGATCCAAAGAGGAGGGGGATAAGGTTGATCTGATGAGGATTTGAGTCAGCAAATTAATTAGGATACGATTTTGGAGAGATTCTCGCAATGGATATCCGGGGAGTAATGAAGGCCGGCTTAAGGCCGGCGGCCTTGAATGTAGGCCGGCTTAAAGGCCGGCGGCTTTTCTTCTTTTTGAGGCCGGTTTAAAGGCCGGTTTAAAGGCCGGTTTAAAGGCCGGCTCAAGGCCGGCTCAAGGCCGGCGGCCTTGAATGTAGGCCGGCCCAAGGACGGCGGCCTTCAGTGCAATCCTTCGCTCACTTCTTAAATTTTGTGAAAAACTCCTCCAATTAACTTGTAATTTACTTTTGGGTCCTCAAAACCTGTATTTTCACAATAAATACCATTAAGTATCATTTCTTTATATTTTCTTATAATATTAAAATAAATTTAATATAAGTCCAAAAGAAAATATAAGTATAATGTGATCTTATCATAGGTCTTTCACCATTTCTCCTCCTACTTATAAGGAGTTGATCCCACCATACAAGTGCATATTCTCCAAACTCCACCGCTGCAAGTTTTATTTTCTTTTCCTCCGAGTAACTATGACATTTGAAGTTTAATTCCACTTTTCGCTCCCACTCCATATATGCATCCGGATCATTCTTCCCCAGAAAGGACGGAATTTTCATTTTGATACTCCCAATATTCCTATCAAGATCATTTTGGTTCCTCCTACCTCTTCCATAATTTCTGCCTTCATTGACCAAGGTAGCTTGATCATCAAATTCCTCTTCAGACTCTTCTACATATTGAGGTGTAGATTACCTCCTTGCCCTTGGATTGTTTCGGGCAGCCCCTTCACGCAAGGCATTGATCTCGTTTTGTTGCTTCTCCAAAGTGTCATTCATGTTGCCAAGAACAAGTTGAATCCTCTCAAACTGTTGTTGCATAGCCTTGAGAAGAAATTCTTGGTCTTTTGGTGCACTTACTCCACTTCCTTCCATTTTTGCAATCTGAAATATCACAAAAAAAAAAAAACAAACAAGAACCTCACAAACACTCTGTCATGTGCTTCCCTCATAGTAATTAGCACTTCTCTTTTGTTTAACTCAAATTGGTTTTTACCCGCTTTTAAGCTCACACTCTCTTGCCTTTTACCACTCAATCAATCTTTATGATTTTATACGTAAGGGCCAAATCAAACAACAATTAATATCTTAAAGTAATTCAATTTTATCAGAGAAATCCTAAAAATAAGCAACAAGGATATGTGAAACAAAACTAGAAGCAAAGCAACATAACCAATAAAGAAAAGACACACACTTGAAGTATATGATGACTAGTAAAGAAATAGAATGACAAATACTGAATTTAAGAAAGAAACTTGTAATTCCTTATAAATTAACACCCAAACACTTCGAGAATAGATTTTTTTTTTTAGACTTAATAAAGGTGAGTCGTTTCTACACAGCCCAAGGAATCAATAACACAAATCAAATAGAGGATCACATTTAGAACTGAATTTTTTTTTTTTTTTTTGGTTTGAGAATAGCAAGAACAAGATCAACAAGCAAGAAGAAGATCAATAAGACTAATGGAAAGAAATAGAAGATTAAAAGGATAGATAATTACTTGGTGTACCTTGCTGTGATACTAAATGATGCGGAACCCCAAGACCCAAATTGTTTCTTAAAACTCGTTACCAATCAAATCAGAATTTGATTCTCACCAAAGTAATCAGAACGGTTTGTTCAATTACCCAAGAACACGTTTGTGAAAAGAACTCAAGTTATAATTGAAAATTACCCCTTGAACCCAAGATCAAAGTATTCAAGAACAATAGAAATAGGGATTAAAAATTGAAATACAAAAGATAAACTCAATTGCATTCAACTCAACACCTTGTGCATAAAAGCACAAGAAAACAAACTCTCTTATATTCCAATCTGGAAACTCAATACAACTTACATGATGCCTTAAAACAAAACTAAACAGCCCTATTTATCGAGTTTTTTCATCAAAAGTACATCGAACCTAGACAATTAGGATGGTGTCACTAATTAACTCTTGTAACTCCTACCTGGTTTGGGCACCTAGTGATTGGGTCGCTACTTAAAATCTCCAAGATTGATTCTCAAGTCACTATCCTGATACATTAGTGGCTTGTGGAGTAGCATTTGGTTATGGAAGAGCTACTTTCCTAAGTTCAAGGCTGAATCAAGAAAGAAAGTCAAGTGGCTGAAGTTGAGTTCAAAGGGATTCAAGTCCAATAAGGGCCTACATCAAGGACCAATCACAAGTCCTTCTAGAAGTGCAATTAATCATAATTTCTC
Organism: Laguncularia racemosa; assembly: GCA_037954665.1. Taxonomy (NCBI): domain Eukaryota; kingdom Viridiplantae; phylum Streptophyta; class Magnoliopsida; order Myrtales; family Combretaceae; genus Laguncularia; species Laguncularia racemosa. Next base: position 30,699 of record JBBMOL010000669.1, read on the forward strand.
ATGTTCGGGGTTTTGATTAAACATCCAAGTGAGAGCTTCAAGGAATCCAAAGTTTCGGGGTGTAAGGGATGATCAAAGGGAACTTAATGTGATGGAAATCAAAATGGGTTAGGAGGAACCGGTCTAAGATCAAGGCTGTCGGCCTTTACATATTACACCGCCGACCTTGAGCGGGGGGGCATCTTTTAATTAGTTGTATTTTCCCTTATTTCGGCGAATTGCAATGTATTGTCGAATGTCTTCATATATATATCGAGTAAGACGATGTAAAGGGGAGTTTTTTTCATCTTTAGTAGGAAATACCAGAAAGCTGTGATCTATTCCTTGAGTTCTTGATTGAATGCATGCTAAGAAACTTTCAGGTGAGAGTTGATCGCTCTTTTACTATGGAGAGTTCGAGGTTAGGGCGTGATTAGTTCTAGCTTGTTCATCGATCCGTCAAGAAAACCTAAATCTAAACTATCTTAGGGTTGATTCAATTAGAACCATGGGTTTTCGTGTTGTTGTTGTGGAGAGGGTCCATTATAGCCAAAGGGGTCTCAGCTCATACTGCCAGTGGATTCCCGGTATTCATTTGGGTATTTGATGCTTTGGCTCTAGATCAGGTTATATCTTTCACTTGAATCTTTGTTACGATTTTAATTTTCTCTTCATTTAAATATATAAAAGTTGGTTCTTTACATGTTCTATTGTGTTTCTTCATCAAGTTGTGGACTTTCAATCATTCTAGGGTTTGTTCCATCAAGTTTGAGAGAGAAATTCGTATTAAAAAAAAAAAAGGATATATATATATATATGATTGATTGATAGGGGGTTCTTTGATTTGTGGTTTTTTGTTGGATCCTAACTTTGTGAAATTCACCAAATACTCTAGAATTAGAATGTAAAATTCATCAAGGGATTTTTGGGGAATTATAATTTGTGTCTATGTTCAGATAACTTCCCTTTTGATTATTTCTAGGTGTGATTTGATTTAGAACATTGAGGATTAGAGCAAGCTTGAGAGTTGTCAGGATACACCTGTGAGACCTGTGAATTTGTGTGTGACATACAAGAGTACAACCCCATCAGTTAAGTGTAAACAAGAGAGGGAAGTGCTTTTTAGGAAACTGAAATTTTATTAACGTTTGTTCGTTTTCCAAGATAAAGATGTTGGTAGGTGTTGGTTGTGAGTAAGGAGGAGAGAACTGATGGATGCGAACACTGTTAAATGGAGGCTCAAACAATCAGAGTTAGGCGTTACTCCAAGCATTGATAGAGATGAGAGAGTTCCTCTAGAGCAAATGAACTTGAGGTTACAAGCAGTTGAAAATAGGGTGCTAGGCTAGGAGAAGGGCATAGGTGGAGGAGTAGGATTCCTATTCCTCAGACTGTTGTTGTCGGATGATGATAATGACTATCCCAGAGGAGGAGTATGAGATAGTACTGGTGTTGGATGTCAATTGGGGCTGAAGAGGTGGTAGAGGATTAGGAAGAGTGAGTAGGAGCTAGTAGAGGAAGAGGAAGAAACACATGAGCGTTACACTGCTGGCAGAAGAGGGGAATGTGATTATGTAGATTGAGGATTGGTTAAAATTAACTGGAAACTTCCCATTTTTCATGTAGTTTAGATCAGAGGCTTATTTAGCAGTAGGAGAAAGAAGGTTAGAGGCTGATCTTTGATTGTCACCAATGTCGTGAGAGAGAAAAGTGAAGTTGGCTGTAACCCAGTAGTTTCAAGATTATGCTATCTCCTTGGTGGGATCAACTGGTGGACCCTTAGAGGAGAAACATGGAGTATCCTATAGATAGCTGCTGATCTTAAGGATGTGATGAGGAAAGCTATTTGTTCCGGTACTATCACAAGGCGGGGGGGGGGGGATTCTCATGCAAAGGTGGCAAATGTTGAGACAAGATAGTGGGCGTGAGGAGACGACTACAAGGAAATGGAGATGATCATGACCAGGATGAGTGGATGAGGATCAGAGGAAGCCATCATGGCACAATTCTTGGGTGGTTTAAACAAATAAATTGCTGATATGTAGAATTGCAACATTTTGTGGAGTTGGAGGATTATGGTGCATCTAGGTATCAATATTAAGACAACCCAGGCAGAGGTCCATACAGGTATGTTTCCAAAACCTTCCTCAGCTTCTCTTTCTGCAGGAAGGGTTATTGAAAGGTATGATTTTAAGGGAAAGTAAGTCCTACTACTGATGTCTTGCAAAGGGGAAGGTTATTTTGGGTTTCAATTTGAGAATACCTAAGGAGGCTGAACCAAGGGTAGGAAAAGGGATATTAAATGGCTGGGAGGCGTCGGGGTATAGGGCACATTAGCAAGGAATTGCCTAAATAAGAGAACTAATGGTGGAAGAAATGTGAAATTGTGACAGATGACGAGGGAGATGATAATGAGATGTGCAGATGATGACATGCCCTGAGCAGGCGGCTTGTAGGTGTTGTGGTTGTGTTGAGGAGGCTGTGAGTGTGACCTATTTGTAGTTTAGAAGGAGGACGTGCACTGAGTACCCAGTTCTATAAGGGGATAGGTCTGAGAACAGAGAGATAATCTGTTTCATATAGATGCCATGTCAGGGAAAGGCATGTTGTGTGATGTTGATGAGGGAGTTTGTACTAATGGGTGAGTACACTCTTGGTTAAAGGTTGGGATTGCCTACTATACCACATACAAGGCCATACAAACTTCAGTGGCTTAGTGACTGTGGAGAGATTAAGGTGAAAAGCAAGTCCTCATTTCTTTTTCCATTGGGCAAATACTGTGATGAGGTGCTCTGTGATGTTGTTCCTATGCATGCTAGGGACATCCTTGTTAGGTTAGACTGGCAGTTGATAGGAAAAAAACTTGCCATGATGGATATTCAAACTGGTACTTCTTTTACTAAGGCTGGCAGGAAAACCATTTTGGCACCACTGTCCTCTAAAGAAGTGTATGAGGACCCAATGTAAATGGGAGAGGCTAAGAGTGGAGGCCGTAGGAAAAGCAAAGAGAAGGACAGTAGAAAAGAGCATTCAGAAGGAGAGAGAAACAAGAGTGAAAATCAAAAGAGTGGAAAAATTGAGAAGAGTGAAAAGGAAAAGGGGAGTGAAAAGCAGACAACAATCAGCCAAGGAAAGAAAAGAGTAAAAATGTGAGCTTGATTGCTAGGTCCAGTGAGGTAGGAATGCTTTGAGTGCCAGTAGACCTATATTTGTTACTTCTGTACAAGGGGCTTGCTTGGCCACTAATGACATTAACCCATGTTTGCTAGTGTGTTTTATGAATGTTGCAGGATTTGGAGATGTATTTCAGAGGATTTTGCCAATGGGACTTCCACCAGTCAGGGGCCATAGAGCATAAGATTGACTTCATCCTGTAGGCATTGCCCATACCCACCGACCTGATATAGAACTAATCCATGTGAAGCAGTGAAGCAAAGGAGATCCAGAAAACAAGTTGGAAGAGTTGCTGGGAGAAATGGTATATAAGAGAGAGTTGAGTCCCTGTTAGTTTCTTTGTGATTCTAGTGATAAGAAGGGATTGGACTTGGAGGATGTGTGTAGAGGCAAAGGCCATCAACAAAAATCACTGTAATGTTATCGTCACCCTATTCCTAGGTTCAGTTAGATGATATGGTAGATGAATTGCTTTGGTTCTTGATTGTTTACAAAAATTGATCTGAAATCTGGTTATTATTAGATACGCATGAACGTAGGTAGATTGAAAGGGAATACTGCATTTAAGACTAAATTTCATTTGTATGAATAGCTTGTCATGCCCTTTTGGTCTTACTAATGACACCTTGTCTTTTATGCGACTGTTGAATCATGTGTGCGTGAGTACTTTGGTAAATTTGTTGTGGTATATTTTGATGATATTTAGATTTACTCTAAGGTCTTGGTATGATCATGTTATGCATGTGTGAGTTTTGGTGTTAACAAACTGAGAGAGGAAAAAGCTGTTTGCAAATCTTAAGAAGTGTAGTTTCTGCATGGTAGGAGTTATACCTTTCTAGTGATTTATTGTGTTAGTCAAGGAGTAGAGGTTGATGGAAGAGAAGGTGAAAATGCCATTAGGATGTGGCCTAGACCTTAAGACTGTAGTGAGGTGAGATGGTAGTTTTCATGGACTTTGCTGGTTTCTTTAGGTGGTTCATTAGAGATTTTTAGCACAATAGCCGCACCTTTGAATGAACTTGTGAAAACGAATGTTTGTTTTACTTGGGGTGATGCACAAGAACATTGCTTTCATGAACTTAAGTAATAATTGTGTAATGCACCATGCTTGCTTTGCCTGATTTTGATAAACTTTTGAGATTGAGTGTGATGTAGTGGGCATTAGGGATTAGTGCTGTATTGATGCAGGATCACAGGCCATAATGTATTTCAGTGAAAAATTGCGTGTGGTAGCATTGATGTACCCTACCATATGATAAGAGCTGTATGCTTAGTACGCTCATACAGCAGGACTTGGCAACACTATCTATGGCCTAAAGAGTTTGTTATACACACAGACCATGAGAGCATGAAAACATCTTAAAGGCCAAAGATAAGATGAACATGAGACATGCCAAAATGGGTTGGAATTCATTGAGACACTTCCCTTATGTGATCAGATACAAGCAGGGTAAGGAGAAACATTGTTGCTGATGTGCTGTCAAGAAGGTACACTTTACTTAACTCTCTTAGTACATCTTTGTTAGGTTTGAGTTGGTGAGGAGTGTACCTCACATGTCGTTGATTTTTTCTGAGATTTTTGTGCTTGTATTGACGGGAATGGGATGACAATGATTATTATGTGTTTGATGGATTTCTTGTTCAAGAAAGTATTTGTGTATTCCGAGAGGTTCTGTAAGGGAATTACTAGTTAAGGAAAGCACATAAATGGTGCTTATTGGGGCATTTTGGGGTTGACAAGACCTATGATATGCTGACTAACATTTTTTTTAGCCTAGCATGAGACATGATGTGCATAAATTTGTCAACACTGTATCACATGTAGGGATGGCAAAAATCCAAACTGAACCACATGGATTGTATACATCCACTGCCTGTTCCTAATGAACTTGGATGCCTGTGTCTATGGATTTTGTGCTTGGTTACCTAGGACTAGGAAGGGTCGTGATAGATCTTTGTTGTAGTTGATGGTTTTGTAATTGGCTCATGTCATTCTTGTCATAGATCTGATGAGGCTATTACATTGCTAATTTGTTTCTTTTAGAGAGGTAGACTACGTCTGCTTGGCATACTAAGGAGCATGTTAGTGATCAGGATGTAAAATTTTTGAGTCTTTTTGGAGAGTATTGTGGGGGAAGTTGGGAAACTAAACTGATGGTTTTTTCGAACTACCTATCCACCCACAAAATTGATGGGCAAACTGAGGTGGTTAAAGGACTTTAATTCAGTTGTTTGAGGGCAATCATAGAGATGAACATTAGGACTTAGGAGGAGTGCCTACCATTTAGGAGTTTGCATTAATAGGGTTGTACATGCACACTCATTGTTCACCATTTTAGATTTTGTATGGTTTTAATCCAAATTTATTTCCCATTGTTTTATTGCCATTTCCACCTAAAAAGTTTGTGAGTTTTGATGGGTTTTTTCTAAAGGGAGTTTTTATGAGAAAACTACATGCACAAGTTAAAAAGGGAGGGTTGAGAAACAAAATGCCAAAAGGGAGCTTCAAGGGTGAAAAAGGGTAGGAGACCCCTGATTTTTCAGCTTGGAGATTGGGTTTGGGTGCATTTTCGCAAAGGGGGAGGTTTCCCTTACAGAGGAAAAACCCAAATTGAACCCCAGGGGCGACGGTCCATTTCAGATACTTGAGAGAATCAATTTTCAATGCCTACAGAGTTGGGCTTACCAGGTGAGTTTAAATTAGTGCCCCTTTTAATGTCGTGACCTGGGGGCCTTTTGATGTAGGTGATGCTTTTGTTCGGGACGAATCCTTTTTAGGAGAGGGGGGAAAGTTATGGAAAAGCCCCTGTCCAAGTTTAAAGGCTTTAAACAAGAAAAAAGTCAAGTGGCTGAAGTTGAAATTCAAAGGGATTTTAAGTCCAATAAGCCTACCTCAAGGACCAAACACAAAAATTTCCCCAGCTAAAAGCTGCAAGAAATCCCAATTTCTCATGTACAGGGTTTGATAAACATCACAAGTGAGAAGCTTCAGGAATCCAAAGTTTCGGGGTAAGGGATGATCAAAGGGAACTTAATGTGATGGAAATCAAATGGGAGGAACAGGTCCAGGATCAAGGCTGTCGGCTTTGAAGCCGGCCATTACATATACACCACCGGCCTTGAACCGGCCTTAACAGCCGGCCATCTTTTAATTACGTTGTATTTTTCCTTATTTCGCGAATTGCAATGTATTGCTCGGATGTCTTCATATATATATACCAAGATAAGACGATGTAAAGGGAGTTTTTTTCATCTTTGAAATACTAGAAAGCTTGTCGCTTCAATTCCTTGCGTTCTTGATTGAATGCATGCTAAGAAACTTTTAGGAGAGAGTTGACCAATCTTTTCCTGTGGAGAGTTTCGAGGTTAGGGCTTGATTAGTTCTAGCTTGTTCATCGATCCGTCTAAGAAAACCTAAATCTAAACTATCTTAGGGTTTGATTCCAATTAGATTTGTGGGTTTTCGTGTTGTTGTTGTGGGGGTCCGTAATAGCCAAAGGGATTCTTAAGCGCAACTGCGATGGTTCAGGTATCAATTTGTATCAAGGAATGTACCTCTTCTGCATGATTTTTTTCATCTCATCCCATGTGCTGATAGGTCTCTCCCCATATCGTCTTCTATTTTGAAACAGTTGATCCCTCCATATACTCGCATAGTCAATGAATTCGACTACTGCAAGTTTAATCTTCTTATTATCTAAATAATTATGACACTCAAATATGTGATCAACCTTTCGCTCCTACTCCAAGTATAATTCTGGTTCATTCTTCCCTTGAAAGGAAGGTATTTTCATCCTTATACTACCCAAATTACTATCTCTTCTTTGGGTATTATCTCTCCCCATCACAAAACTATACTCTCCCACTTTAGTATCTTCTTCCAATTCCATTTTCACTCCCTCCTCGGAAGCCTCTCAGATCTTTGACCCACTGTAGTGCTACCCGTGGGCTCCCTACTTTGCTCCATCCTATCCATCCTTTGATGGACTGGCTCCAACTCAGCCCTCATCATTTTTCTCATCTCACTCAATAGCACATGAAACATCAACTTATTATCTCCTACTCCCTTCTCCCTGTCAAGAGAACTTTGACTAGACATGTTTGCTGCAACAAAAAAACGTTAGTAATAATAATATAATAAGGCCTCACAATTTACTCCCTCACGTGTTTATACTTAAAGATGAAAATTCACTCGTGTATAACAAAAATTTTGGGACTTCTCACGATATTAATCTCACACTCTACTTTTCCTTTACAAGCCCTTGTTCTAGAACTGACTCAATGAATTTTCTTCATATAAACCACTAAGATAAATCAGTGTGACAACTTAGAAATTTAACAACAAGTGAAGACAACAAACTCAATGATCGATATGGAAAATGAACGAATTTGATAGGAAAATAATTCACTAGAACTACTAACAAAACAAACTAGAACAATAACGGAAACTCACTCAATATTCAGCCACTTTTTTTTAATACGATTTTTTTTCTTTTTTTTAAAGAAAAAAAAACTCTAAACAGCCAGGTTCTTTGTTCCCTTGAATCAACCAATCACGCTTGGAATTTTAATTTGGGAGGATAAAACTCCTCGACCAAAATTGACAGTAATAATTGATAGAAATATAGATTGGCCAATGGAATGACAAATGTGATAGTAAACAATTGAGTTTAGGAATTGGCCAATGTAAAACAAAAGCAACAACAGAAAAGTAAACAATGGAATTGATCAACCAAATTTCTACGAATGAATTTTTTTTTAAAAAATTTTGACAGAAAATTCACACAATCAATTACAAATAAAATATGAACAAGGATAGAAATTACCCGATTCAATGAATTTGGCTCTGATACCAAATGACGTGAACCCTAGATATTGATCTAAGACCCAACGATCAATAGAGGATTCAAAACCCAAGAATCGAAATTGAATCAAGTATTGTGCGTAACCCGACCCCAATCGAACCTGCCGATTAAAACCTAAGCTATCAAGATCGATTTCTGCAAGCGTTTAAGATGAAGAAACCTAAGGTAGTTCTATTGCAAGAACCAAAGGAAGAGAGAATTCTCTCAAATGATTTTCATTCAACATCTGATAACGACCTTTCAAATGTCCTCCCAAAGGAGTTTATAATGGTCATAAATTATAAGTTGGATGTGACCTTCTAAATTTCCTACCAAGGAGTTTATAATGGTCATAAATTATAAGCTGGCGGCTTAAATACATCCAGGGCTGGCTTTGAAATGAAAAGACAAAAACAACGTTAAGGTCGTCTATCCATTGCTGATGTCCTTCGCTTCGTCCCCACTTTGATATATGATATTCATGAGCTTAGGACTTGTGTTAGAGTTGTGTCGAATCACCTCTTGCTCCTGAAGTTCCATAATCAATCCTTGCAATGCCTCCTTCATTCGCTTGGTCCGTGATCGTGTCATAGGACCCCCGATACATTGTAAAGGACCATTAGCTTTGACTAGCTCTCGAATGTTAGATGCGTCTTGATCTCTATCAATTACAAGCAAATGGAAGTGTCCCAAAAGAAAGATTACAACATAAATAGTCCAAAGAAACAATTACAAATACAAAAATAATAAGAATCCCCAAAGAGCCAATGCATTGAGGCGATGTTGATCACAGTGGGTCATTGGATGAGAATCAGATGATGTCCCTTTGTAATCAACAAATGAAAGTCATTTGGCATTTCGTAGAGAAATATTATTATACCTATAAGATTATTACTCAAATATTTATTAGATAAAAAAAATAAAGGTAAAATATGAGTGATTTGGATCATCATCCAAATCGAGTTCTATAACCATCTAGGTTGCCAGAAAAATTCCCATCATCTCCTTGGGCCTCTAAAAGATTTGCCCTCAAATCTAGAGGGTTATTTCTGGAACTGAACCCGGATATCTCTATTGGCTTGTTCTCCCGGTTACTAGATGTAATGGAAGTAGTTCTGATCTGCTCCTGGAATTTGTACACCTCAGATGGAGTCATTGGCAACAGTGCTATTCGAGACCCTCCCATACTGAACATATAGGTGTTTTTGAAACCATCATGTAACACCTTCCGATCAAACATCTAGGGCTTACCCAATAGCAAGTGGAACGCACACATAGGGATCACATCACATAGAATCTCATCGTGATACTTTTGCTTAACACTCATAGGCACCTTTGCCCTTAGCGTAACATGCATACTGCCACGATTATCCAACCAATGCAAGTTATAAGGGCTAGGATGTGGACTGGTAGATAATTGTAATTTGTCTACTAGTGCAGCAGATATAACATTCGTGCAACTACCACTATCAATGATGAGTACACAAAGGTTACCTCTGATCCTGCAAGAAGTGTGGAATATGTTCTCCTTCTATATGTCCCTAGCATCAGGAGATAAGGTCAGAGTCTTGCATAACACATTAATGGGTAAATACCGTTCGCCTGTACCCTCCTCATGTGTTTCTACAGTATGATCATCATAGTACTCTTGCAGTGTTACAGACAGATTTGTAGGCTCAGCTTGTTCCTTATTATCCTCAATATCCTCTCTAGCGCCCTCTATAACAGTCATAACCCTCTTGTTTCGACACTGTGCTACCATATGCCCAAATCCGATGCATTTAAAGCATTTGATATGGCATATCTTTCCATTGGTAGATCCTGCAATAGTCTGTCTCACGTCTAGTGCTATTACCTCTTTACCCTTCTTAGAGGGTATATTTTCCTTATCGGTGCTGGGGGTAGCTTTGTGCACTGCTCTCATTGTCTCACCTACCGCCTTTATCCCTCCTGATCAACCATCAATTGGCATGGGCCTAGTAGTAGTACTAGGCTTGCTACTCGGAATCCTAAATAATTTGGATTGCCTTTACCTCTCCACTTTCAAGGCCAACTGAATAGCCTCACCAAGTGTACTGTATCGCTGTAGCTCGACAACACACGCTATCTCATATTTCAGCCTTGAGACGAAGTGTGCTAGGGTTTGTTTTGGAGGCTCGATTGACCCACATCTAATCATGAGGGTTTCAAACTCCTGTACATAATCATCAACCGTCTTGCCTCCTTACCTCAATGTCTGTAGACATATGAACAGTTCTTGTCTATAATGCTCAGGAATAAATCTTTTTCTTAGAACCATCTTCATCTCCTTCCATGTCTGTATCTCAACCTCCCCATCCCTACGCCTGCTAATAATCAGATTTTTCCACCATAAGGCAGCATATCCTGTAAACTCAATAGCAGCTAATTAGACTCAAGTGTTATCATCGATCTCATAGGATTCAAAGAGACCCTCAACCTTGTCCTCCCAATGTAGATAATCATCAGTTGAACCCCTACCATCAAAAGAAAGCATTTGCAGCTTCACATATTCCAATCCCCGGGGTCGCCTAAAATCGCTATTCGAGTAAGGATTAGCCCCAAAGTTGTCGTCCCTCTCTTCCCTGTAGGGGTGATGATCTCCCTCCATCCTTTTACCTAGATTTCCTTCTCCCACTACCCTTTCTCTCTAGAAGTTCTATGGAGCTACTTGAGGTGGTGCCTAAGGGTTCACCACTAGTGGTTGTGGTAATGTCATCCTATCAATCCTAGTTACCAAAGTAGCAACAATAGTAGTAAGGTCGTGCAGTATTATGACCCTGACCTCCACCAACCTGGCTATTGGCCTCATTGCCAATTCCCCCATTCACACTTTCGTTGGACATGTTGTGATTTGAAGAAGTAATCCCACAATTTACAACACACTCCTTCAACAACACCAACCCACATGTTTAACAACCACAATAATACAATAGCTCACATCTCAAAAGCTTTAAGGCACAATGAAATAATTTAGTACTCCAAGTAAGGTTCAATAAATGAAGTACATGCACAACTACTTCCAAGTAGATAGAATTAAATTCAACTACAAGTGTTTAAGTAATTAGTTCAATTACTTTCACACTTTAATGTTTGTTTTTGAATTCAAATTCTACTACTCAAATCTTCCTTTTCTTGCCACAGTTTCACACAACAAATAACCACAATATGTAGCACCTCAGCACACATACAAATGTACAATTTCAACGCCACACTACTTCCCCTTGCTTCACGGTTGCAAACACACTCCACCACCACTTACACCACTCGCAATCCCTTTACTCAACACACACACACACACGCCACACACACATACCCTTTACTCGCGGTGCAGCACACACACACTTCCAAATATACAACCTTTCACCACTACAAACCCAATGCAAACCATAACTCACACACAAATTGGCAGCAACAACTCAAATTTCAAATTACTTCACTAATTGCAACCTTCCCACAATTGGTAAGAAGCAATTTTCAAATTCAAATGATCACAAAATAACTTCTTCAACTTAATGTTTGTTTTGAAAATCAAATAATTTCCAAATATTCCACACGACTCAAATATGGAATGATCAATTGCACTGCCTATTTCTGAAACAAAAAAAGCAAGGATTACACTTCTCCTTTCTTCACAAATTGAGATACTTCCCAATTCCGAATTTGGTTCAAGAAATGCACTACTTTCTTCCCTTCCCTTCACGATGAATTCAAAAACAAAGGAGCTACAACAAGACCTCCACTTCTACTTCAACAAACAACAATTAAAACTTTTCAACAATACAATCAAACAACTCAATTGTTCAATACAAAATTTCGGATCAAAAGTTAAGAACCCTAATTGTCAATGAAGATCACGAATTCAACCAACACTAAATCCCTTCTCTTAACTTGTGCTTTGATACCAAAAGATGATATGCTTAAAAGGGACTCTAAGCATATGCAAATAATCCAATTAAACCACTTCTAAATGACAAGATCACAATCGGTTTAAATTGGATCAAAATGCTAGAATTGTGTGAACCCTATTAGAGTGCAAGTAGATCTGAATGCTATAACTTACAAATTAATAATCCACAATGATCAAATTCTTCAAAACAACACTAAACAAACTTGAATTCCATGTGAATTCAAACAAAAACAACATGAACTAATCCGAGAACCCCTTTCCCAATAAAGTGATCCATGGTTCAAAGTGATGCTAAATTGAAGGTTTAAACTTAAAGGCCAAAACCAATCAATTGAAGCAATAAGAATTTGATTACAAATGCAATCAAAATTCGGTCAATACACTTCCAAATCAACCCTAGATACTACTCACTAGAGAAAAAAAGGAAATCACAACAAGGTAAATTTGATATTACTCACAAATTAGCCTTAGAGCCACTCGCCACAATCTCAATTGGGATTTGAAATTGATAAGAGCAATTTGAATTAGAAAAAAACCCTAAACCTCTCACGTAAAAGTGATGTTCTTTTTTTGAAAATTTGGCTAACTCCCTCAAAACTCTACTCAAGCAAGTAATTATACTTGCTCCCTTTAGGGTTAGAAAGTTCACAAAATTACAACTATGCCACTTGTAAACACCTTATTTTTACCCTAATGATCAATAATAATCAATCGCAATTAATTTCCAATTTTTTCCATTTTTTCTATAATTTAGCAAAAATAGTAAAAATATTCAAAAAATAAAATAAATAGGAAAAATACATCAATTTTGGAAAATAATTGCAGAAATGGCAATAAAAAGGGTTAAATAATTTTTACAAATTTCTGAAATTTCAAAAAATACAAAAAAATAAAAAAATCGCATTGCATATATGCAAATTGCAAAAATAAGAAAATCGCAAAAGTGGCTTGGCCCAGCTGGTCCGAACCTTGGTCTGGTGCGCGTGGGAGTGGGCTCGGTCAGGGGTTCGAAACGTGGGGGAAGCAGAATCTGCGTTTTGCAATTTTTTTTCTTTGCTTGGGACATGTGTCAGTAGCCAATTGGCTGGAGCGAATGCACGCGCCGGGCGCATGATCATCTTCAACCTTCATTTGAGATCGCTGGTGAGGAGAAAAATTCGAATTTCGGCCATTTTGATTTGATTTTTTGCACAAATCCAACAGATCTTCAACAGAAATAAGATAAACATCATCCAATTGGAATCAAATTGCAACAAATCAATGGATTTGCACAAATCGGAGATGGGTTTTTAACCGCAAATCCGATTTGCTTCAATCAGTGGAAATTCGAGCTTATCCGCTCGATTTCTTACGCCTATAAATAGAGGATGAAGTGGAGAGGTAGAGACACAGATCAAAAGTGAGAAGAAGAAAGAAAAAAGAGAGAATTGAAGCCTCGCCAGAGTTCTTCAACCCACGACCACCGATCAAGCATCGAGTAGCTACCAGGAGGCGTTTTTAGAGGAATCCACAGCAACAGTTGAGTTCCCCACCCCCGAAAACCTAAGAATTGACACCCCAACCGCTTCAAAAAGTCACCGGAATGCCGTCAACAAGCATCCCCAACCGCCGTGTCCGATCGACCTAACCTGAACCGCTTCGACCCGACCAACCCGACCCGCACACCAACCGGGATCCAGGTAAGTTAGATTTTTTTATTTTTATTTATTTATCTATTTTATTTATTTTGAATTTATTTATTTACTTATTTGTTATTTATAACACAAAAAATAGAAAAATGTTAGAAATTAGATTATTTTTTTTAGGGTTTGATTTAATATGAATAATAAAAATAAAAATAATAATTATAATAATAAATAATAAAAATGCGAAAATTTATAAAGAAAATAATAAAAATAGTATAAAAGAATAATAATAAAAATTTAGATTTTAGAATAGGATAGATGAAAAATCTAAGAGAAAATTTTCAATAAAAATTATGAAAATTAATAAATTAATAAAAATTATAAAAATTATAAAAAATCAATAAATTTTATAATAGTAGAAATGAGTTGAAAAATAGAAAATGGAATTTTTATCACTTAGAAAAATCATTTTCTTAAATAAATCCAAAGTTGGTTTTTCCTTAAAATATCATTTTCAAAAAACAAATTATCAAGCTTAGGCTTAGATTTTTTTTAGAAAAATACTAAGATGGTAAAAACATAAATCAAAACAGATTTCAACAATAAAATCCACAAATACACTAAAGTTTTTTCAGGAAAAGCGAATTACGGCACGTTTGATCCTGAATAGCAGGTACGTAGGCACCCATTTGGGGCAACCCTAAAAAGGAATAAAAATCATTTTCTCAGAATAGGTTATTCAAAAACACAATAAAAAGACAACAAAAAGACATTTCGGAAAAGGTTTAGATTTTAGGAGATTAGGGTGGTAACCTTATGGTTTTAATAGGTTAGCCTCCGAATTTAGAAACTCTAGTTTTCCCCTTTCCTTTTTTCACAAAAAAAAAAACGAAAAGAGGAAATCACGACAACTAGTAGTCTAAATTGGGATTAATCTGCTCAATTAATCCTAATTAAAATTTTCCCAACCACAGTTGGGTGGCGACTCCAAAATAAAACGAAATTCCTAATTCAAGCCGAGGATCTACATTAGATGAGCACAGGGTCTAGTATAGATTAGATTAGGAATGGGAAATCAAAAATTACACTCGACAGGATGGCGACTCCACTGGGGACCAACATTCTCTAGTAGGCTAGCCACTTGGATCTCCTCGAATTGCTCCTTTCTAAGAAATGTCTTTTGATTTATTATATTATTTCTAACCTTTCAGGGATTTAGCTAAAGATTAGGATTCAGCTATTTACTTTAGTTATCGAGTCTGCATGCATTAAATGTGTGAATAGATACGGTTAAACCCGGGCCGTCTTAGGACCCTAAGACGGGGGGCCATTGTGTAGGTTTCGGGTGAAGTGACATGATCACCGTTCGAGACCGATTAGGCTACCCCACCCATTGCTTCGACATGGCCTGAGATCCATTTCTCTGAGAATACGGGAGGCCATAGAGTTTGGGAACCTGTTAGAACCTACCTACTTGTATACATAACGTCGTGGGCTGACGATAGATTGATGAGGTAATATTTTTGTTCTATTCATGGAGTTCAGATATATTTCCTTGTAATGTTATCATAGTTTTGGTTGTAATTAGGAAATTTCTATTGTAATAGATGGCTAGTTCCACAATTGACCGCCTCCTCCACAAAGAAACCCGAGTATGCAAACCTCTGGACTCGAAATTAGTACTGGACCACTGGTTCACCCTAGACAACCCAGAGGAGCAGGCCTTCATCCAGCAGAAAATAGGGCCCATCCTCTCACTGATGAAGATGGAGATGAACTTGCCCTTAGTACGGGCCATGCTCCATCTATGGGAAATAAAGCCCGCGACTTTCTTCATCGGGCCACATGAGATCACTCCTACTCTGGAAGAGTACACCCAGCTGCTAGAGGCTCCAACACTAACCTACCAAGTCTATGTACCAGATCTTGAGGCCAGGCCAACTGGTACTTTCAGCAGACTCCTGGGTATCCGCAAAACAGCAATCAACAAGGCCTTAGTAGATTGTAACGGATATTGCATACGAATGGATGAATTGGAAGCCTGGTTCATCACTCGAGAAGATAATGGGCATAGGAAAGAAATATTGTGTGGGGACCCCAAGACTTATAGACAAAGAAGGGTGAATGCTTTCATCCTGACAGCCTTCACCACCATACTTGATACGAAAACCTTCACAATCACGCCTTGAGAACCCTTTTGATTAGTGTGAACCCCCAATGCAGTAATACGAAAACCCACGACACCAATTTGGAAATCAATCCCTAAGAAGATTAGAATTTAGGTTTGACTTAGGTTAATGATCTAAGAATTAGAACTATGGAAAGCCCTAATTTCGAAACACTCCACAAGAGAAGTCGATCAATCTTCCTTGATTGTTCCTAGGAGCATGTATTCAAATAAGAACACAAAGAACAAAGCAATAAGCTTTTTGGTATTTTCAATATCTCAAAACTAAGTTTTACAATGAGGAGGTTCGGAATATAAAGGAGAAAACCCTAAAACATTACATGGAAATCGCAAAACAAGTGAAAAGTGCGCATAAAAAGAAGGCCGGCCATTTAGGCCGGCAGCCTACTTTTCAAGGCCGGCGGCCTTCCTTGAAAGTGCACCAAAACATCGGCGTTTTCAAGGCCGGCTCCAAGGCCGGCAGCCTTGAGCCGGTGTATCTTCACCCGATGCTATTTTCATCAAATTGAAGTTCTTTTGGCCTTCTTTTGCCCCAAAGCTTTGAATCCCTTGAAGTCCTTCACCTGTGATCTTCACCAAGCCTTGCAAATGAGAATTCAATGTTTGTTGTAGCTTCTTAGCTCTTGATCTCGTGATTGGTCCTTGAGGCAAGCTAATCGTACTTGAAACCCCTTGAACTTCATCCTTAGCCACTTGATCTTCTTCTTGACTTGGCTCTTGAGCTTGGATCGGTGACTTTTCCATAACATTCCCCCTCTCCTCAAAAGGATTCGTCCTCGAATCCAAAGCATCACCTACATCAAACGGACTAAGATCAGCAACATTAAAAGTGGAACTAACATTATACTCACCTGGTAAGTCCACTCTGTAGGCGTTGTCGTTGATCCTCTCAAGTATCTGAAAAGGACCATCTCCCCGGGGGTTCAACTTTGATTTCCTTTGTAGTGGAAACCGCTCCTTGCGAAAATGCACCCAAACCCACTCTCCCGGTTGAAAAATCATGGGTTTCCTGCCTTTGTTCACCCTTGAAGCTACCTTGGCATTCTGTTTCTCAATCCTATCCTTCACCTGCTTATGTAGCTTCCTCACAAAATCTGCCTTTGAATCAGCATCAAAACTCACAAACTTGTTAGGTGGTAATGGCAATAAATCAAGAGGAGTAAGCGGATTAAAACCATATACAATCTCAAATGGAGAACAATGAGTAGTGCTATGA
The DNA here is from genome assembly GCA_037954665.1 of Laguncularia racemosa. Classification (NCBI taxonomy): domain Eukaryota; kingdom Viridiplantae; phylum Streptophyta; class Magnoliopsida; order Myrtales; family Combretaceae; genus Laguncularia; species Laguncularia racemosa. The sequence continues at coordinate 47,653 of JBBMOL010000669.1, forward strand.
ATAGCCCTATTGTATGCAAACTCCACAAATGGTAGACAATCCTCCCAAGTCCTAAGGTTTTTATCTATGATTGCCCTCAACAACTGAATTAAAGTCCTATTAACCACCTCAGTTTGCCCATCAGTCTGTGGGTGACAAGTAGTCGAAAACATTAGCTTGGTTCCCAACTTTCCCCACAACACTCTCCAAAAATGACTCAAGAATTTTACATCCCTATCACTAACAATGCTCTTAGGTATGCCATGCAGACGCACTACCTCTCTAAAGAACAAATCAGCAATGAATGTAGCATCATCAATTTTATGACAAGGAATGAAATGAGCCATCTTACTAAACCTATCAACCACAACAAAAATGCTGTCACTACCTTTCCTAGTTCTAGGTAATCCAAGCACAAAATCCATCGACACAGCAGTCCACGGTTCATTAGGAACAGGCAATGGTGTGTATAATCCATGTGGTTTTAGTTTAGATTTAGCTTCTCTACATGTAATGCAATGTTGACAAACTTTATGCACATCATGTCTCATGCTAGGCCAGAAAAAGTGTTCATTTAGCATAACATAGGTCTTATCTACCCCGAAATGCCCCATTAAGCCCCCTCCATGTGCTTCCCTAACAAGCAATTCCCTCACAGATCCTCTAGGAATGCACAACTTACTCTTCTTAAATAGGAATCCATTAGACACAAAATAATCATTCAGTCCAGTCCCACCAACACAAGCAGCAAAAATCTCAGAAAAATCAATATCATGTGGATACAAATCCTTCACCAACTCAAAACCTAGCAAAGATGTACTAAGAGAGTTAAGTAACGTGTACCTTCTTGAAAGCGCGTCAGCCACAGTATTCTCCTTACCCTGCTTGTACTTGATCACATATGGAAATGTCTCGATGAATTCCACCCACTTGGCATGCCTTCTATTCAACTTATCTTGACCCTTTAGATGTTTCAGACTCTCATGGTCAGTGTGAATGACGAATTCCTTAGGCCAAAGATAGTGTTGCCATGTCTGCAATGAGCGCACCAAGGCATACAGCTCCTTGTCATATGTTGGATACTTCAGTGCTGCTCCACTCAACTTTCACTGAAGTACATTAGTGGCCTGTGATCCTGCATCAAAACAGCTCCAATCCCTATGCCACTAGCATCACATTCAATCTCAAAAGTTTTGTTAAAATCAGGTAAAGCAAGCAATGGTGCATTACACAATTTATCTTTCAAATCATTAAAAGCTTGTTCTTGTGCATCACCCCAAGCAAATCCAACATTCTTTTTCACAAGCTCATTCAAAGGTGCAGCTATAGTGCTGAAGTCTCTAATAAATCTTCTATAGAAACCAGCAAGTCCATGAAAGCTCCTCACCTCACTAGCAGTCCTAGGTCTAGGCCACTCCTTAATGGCTCTAACCTTCTCCTCATCAACCTCAACCCCACGACTAGAAACAACAAAACCTAGAAAATTGACCTTATCCATGTAGAAACTACACTTCTTAAGGTTGGCAAATAATTTCTCCTCCCTAAGTTTTGCTAAAACTAGTCTCACATGCATAACGTGATCATCCAGACACTTAGAGTAAATCAAGATATCATCAAAATAAACCACAACAAATTTACCTAAGTAATCACGAAGCACATGATTCATTAGTCGCATAAAAGTACTAGGTGCATTTGTAAGACCAAAAGGCATGACAAGCCATTCATACAGACCATATTTAGTCTTAAATGCAGTTTTCCATTCATCCCCTACTTTCATGCGTATCTGGTAGTAACCGGATTTTAGATCAATCTTTGTAAACAAACAAGAACCATACAATTCATCCAACATATCATCTAACCTAGGAATAGGATGACGATACTTTACCGTGATTTTGTTGATGGCTCTACAGTCTACACACATCCTCCAAGTCCCATCCTTCTTTGGCACTAAAATCACAGGCACTGAACAGGGACTTAGACTTTCTCTCACATACCCCTTCTCCAGCAACTCCTCAACCTGTTTCTGAATCTCCTTTGCCTCGCTGGGATTAGTCTTGTAGGCAGGTCGGTTGGGTATAGCTGCTCCCGGAATGAAGTCAATCCGATGCTCTATGCCCCTAACTGGTGGAAGTCCACTGGGCATCTCCGCTGGAAACACATCTCCATATTCCTGCAGCAAATCAGAAAACACACTAGGAATAGATGGGTTAATATCGTCAGTGGCCAAATAGGCCCCTTTGTACAAAAGTACAAAGATAGGTCTACTGGCACTCAAAGCATGCCTAACCTCACTTGCCCTAGCAATCAAACTCACACTCTTACTTCTTTTCTCTCCAGGCCGATTGTCATCTTGCTTTTCACTCCCCTCTTTCTTTTCACTCTGCTCATTTTTATTACACGTTTTAGTTGCACTCTTATTCTTCACTCCCTCAGAATTGCTTTTTCTACTCTCCCTCTCTTTTCTTTCCGCCTCAACTTTCAACCTCTCTAATTTACATTGGTCCTCATACACTTCCTTAGAGGACAGTGGTGCCAAAATGGTTCTCCTTCCATCCTTAGTAAATGAGTACCTATTGAGATATCCATCGTGCACGGTTTTCCTATCAAATTGCCAAGGTCTGCCCAACAAGATATCACCAGCATGCATAGGTACTACATCACAGAGCACCTCATCACTATACTTGCCTATGGAAAAAGAAATGAGGGCTTGCCTGTTTACCTTAACCTCACCACAGTCGCTGAGCCACTGAAGTTTGTAAGGTCTTGGGTATGGTATAGTAGGCAGCCCCAACCTGTTCACCAAGAGTGTACTCACCACATTAGTACAACTCCCTCCATCGACAATCACACTACATGCCTTCCCCTGCACATGGCATCTAGTATGAAACAAGTTTTCCCTTTGCTCTTCATGGCCATCCTCCTTCAACTGGGTGTTAAGTGCACGCCTAGCTACATACAAGTCACCTTTCACTGCCTCCTCAACACTCTCAGCATCACTACAATCCTCCAATGGAGGCATATCATCGTCTTCACCCTCATTGTCACTTTCCTCATCATCAGTGACAATCTCACCATTCCTTATCACCATGGTCCGCCTATTAGGACATTCCCTACTAATGTGTCCTACACCCTGACACTTCCAACATTTAATGTCCTTATTTCTACTTTTCTGATCAACAACCTTAGGTTTCTCAGATGAAACCCTAATTGATTTTCCCTTTGAAGCCTCAACAGTAGGCTTACTACCACTCTTAATATCAGATTTTCCATAACCTCTCCATGCAGAGTTAGAATTAGAAGAAGGTTTGGAAACGTACCGGTTTGGCCCTCTACCTTGGAGTTGTCTCTCAATCTTGATGGCAAGATGTACCGTCTCCTCTAGCTCTACATAATGCTGCAACTCCACCCTGTCAGCGATCTCCTTGTTCAACCCACCAAAGAAACGTCCCATGGTAGTTTCCTCATCCTCATCTACATCAGCTCTCGTCATGATCATCTCCATCTCCTTGTAGTAGTCCTCCACACTCTTACTACCCTGTCTCAAGAAATGTAATTTCTGCATCAATTCCCTATGAAAGTATCTAGGGACAAATCTTTTTCTCATCACAGCCTTGAGATCATGCTAGGTCTCAATAGGATACTCCATGTTCCTCCTCCTGCTAGTCACCAGCTGATCCCACCAGGATATAGCATAATCCTGAAATTGGGTTACAGCCAATTTCACCTTTTTCTCTTCACTACATTGGTGACATTCAAAAATCAACTCAACTCTCTTCTCCCACTGCAAGTATTCCTCTGGGTCAGATTTACCCTGAAAAATTGGAAGCTTCAGTTTAATACTTCCCAGGCCCCTGTCTACTACATCATCAACAAATCGACCCCTACTGGCAGTGTAACTCTCCTGCATTCGACCTCTACCTCTTCCTGTGCCCATGCCTCTATTGACTAGCATGGCTGCACTATCCTCATAATCCTCCTCCAGATATTCATTAGCATCAGTCACTTCAGCAGCTCTGATACCAAATGATACGAAAACCTTCGTAATCACGCCTTGAGAACCCTTTTGATTAGTGTGAACCCCCAATGCAGTAATACGAAAACCCACGACACCAATTTGGAAATCAATCCCTAAGAAGATTAGAATTTAGGTTTGACTTAGGTTAATGATCTAAGAATTAGAACTATGGAAAGCCCTAATTTCGAAACAATCCACAAGAGAAGTCGATCAATCTTCCTTGATTGTTCCTAGGAGCATGTATTCAAATAAGAACACAAAGAACAAAGCAATAAGCTTTTTGGTATTTTCAATATCTCAAAACTAAGTTTTACAATGAGGAGGTTCGGAATATAAAGGAGAAAACCCTAAAACATTACATGGAAATCGCAAAACAAGTGAAAAGTGCGCATAAAAAGAAGGCCGACCATTTAGGCCGGTAGCCTACTTTTCAAGGCCGGCGACCTTCCTTGAAAGTGCACCAAAACATCGGCGTTTTCAAGGCCGGCTCCAAGGCCGGCAGCCTTGAGCCGGTGTATCTTCACCCAATGCTATTTTCATCAAATTGAAGCTCTTTTGGCCTTCTTTTGCCCCAAAGCTTTGAATCCCTTGAAGTCCTTCACCTGTGATCTTCACCAAGCCTTGCAAATGAGAATTCAATGTTTGTTGTAGCTTCTTAGCTCTTGATCTCGTGATTGGTCCTTGAGGCAAGCTAATCGTACTTGAAACCCCTTGAACTTCATCCTTAGCCACTTGATCTTCTTCTTGACTTGGCTCTTGAGCTTGGATCGGTGACTCTTCCATAACAATACTTTTCCCCACCGGAACTTTCTATGTCCACTACCGAGTTACAGAATTAGTGGCCCAATTCCTAGAAGGAAAATCTTACATTCCGGCTCTATTGGCTGAACAAATCCGGAACTTAAACTTTGTCAAGAAAAAAGGCCACGGGATCCTCCGCTCAAATATCAACCTTATACTGATATGGTTTGTAAGCCACCTCAAGTGTTTTGGGTTGAACATGGTCCGGAAAACCTTGGCTCAACGAGTGGACCTCATGGACTCATGCATAGAGAAGATAAAGCTAGCCAACAACCTTACCAGCCATAGTTAGGTAGAAGTGCTTAAGAGTTTCAATGCCGATGACATTTTGTGGACAGCCAGTTAGAGTTGCTGCGACAAAGTTATCTTAACTTGCTGTAATTTTCAAGCCGTACCTCTTATCGATATCAGCGGATGTATAGGTTATCATCTCAACTCAGTGATCCGCCAGTTCAGTACTATTCAAGACATAGTTTATCGGCCCTCGCTAGAAGCAGATACATTCGAGTACCAAGATCCGAACTTACTAGTAGCTGAGAAATTTGCTAAGCTGGCAAAGGTCAAAGCACTTTGGGAAGCCAGAATCGAGAACCCGAATGTAGACCTCGGAGAGCTAGATGGCGAAGTGGGCAAACATCGAGCCTCCAGGGAGTTCGTGATCCACCAGCTATATCAGACAGGGGAAAGAGCATTTCGGGTCCCAGATGTCACCTAACCTAAGCCAGACAAGGTAAATTCGGAGCTGGAAATCGACCTTGAGTAGGTCAGGGCCCGGATGGAAGTATATTTTGAAGCTACAGATTATAAAAAGGATATCTGGAAAGGTCGATTTAAGGAATCCGACCAAAGAAACAAAGCCTTAGATGCTCAGCTGGAGAAGACCCAAGCCAGAGTCAAGGAATTAGAAGTAGTCATCAATGGGAAACCTGAGTCTCCATAACAGAAGACCAAGAAAGCTAGGAAATAGATTATTATTGTACTCTTTCATTTTTTTTTCAAGTATCGAACTCCAAAGTTTCCAATATTAATAAAAAAAGATGCAATATTACATCATCAATTAGTTGTTGGCCCTTTTTATTTTAGCATCTGTGTGACACATGCATCACATTTGCATACATTATACTAAAAAGAAAAAATGCACGCCAGGTATCAAAATAGCTCCCAAACAACCTAACCCTCCCAGAAGCCCAATTTACACACGTTCAAGAACAAAAATGGCAAATAGTGGCGACAACCGCAACAACACAAGTGCTGACGCTACTTCAAACTCTAGGATCGTATCCCTAGAACAAACGGTCTAGCAGTTAGCAGTTAGCTGCACAAGTACACCTCCTAACTGAAAGCATTGGCCTCCTTCACACCACCCAACTGACTCATGAAGAACATTCAGGGGCTAGAAAAGGAAAGGCAGTGGAGGGGCAGCCTCCAGAATATGAGGAAATCAATTCCCACCTCAACCCGGCCTTTGAGTATGAGCCGAGAATCAACCAGGGCCCAACCTCTGATGACTTGAAGAAAGAGATGGAGGAAAGACAGAAAGAGATGGTGATGTGAACCCCAGATATATTAAATCTAGAACCCAACGATCGAATTGAATCGAATACCCAAGGACCGTCTCGAACAAGCAATTGAACGAAATGAGACCCCAATCATACCTGTTGATTGAAACCTACGTTATCTAGGCGATTTTCCCCAAGCATTAGATTGAAGAAAATTCAAAGGAGTTGTTCACAAAGAACAAAAGAGAGAACTCTCAATAATTTTATCAAAATTCATATATGAAAAATAATCCCCTTTCTTTGGTTTATATACAATCTCAAGGTGCCACAAAATAAAAAATATATATATAACCTAAAACAAATCTTAACCGTCGGATTTGCGTAATATAAGAAAGGATGGTTCAAAGTCTGGCAGCGTAATTTCTAGGCCGGCTCAAGGCCGGTTAAAGGTCGGCAGCTTAAATTGTAGGCCGATTCAAGGCTGGTAAAGGTCGGCGGCGTAACTCCTTGTTCCACCAATTCTCCTACTCTGAAGCTTCTAAATCCGAGTAGCTTGAACGGACATCTTGATATACAGTGTTGATAAACTTGTGGTGCTCCTTAGGACTTTCTTGAACAGTTTCCCTCTCATGAATCTCTCATATCAATCCGTTCAATGCTTCCTTGACCCGTTTGGCTCGAGCTCTAGTCATCGGTCCCCCATATCATATAATGGGTCATTAAACTTTAGCTCTTGATCCTATGATGCTAGCTGATTCCCATCATTCCCTCCATCCTCGAATCACCTTGGGTTTTCAGAAACTTAAGGCTCTCATGATTTGAATGAATGGTAAATTCTTTGGGCCATAAGATGTTGCCAGGTCTGTAAGGTCCTCACTAAAGCATACAGCACCTTCTCATATGTCGAGTAGTTCAATGCAGCACCACTGAGTTTTTCACTAAAGTAAGCAATCGGTTTGGAATCCTGCATCAAAACACCACCAATGCCTTTCTCGGAAGCATTGCATTCTATTTCAAAAACCTTCTCAAAATTAGGAAGAACAAGTAAAGGTGCATTAATCAACTTACCTTTCAGAGCGTTAAAGGACTTCTCATGTTCTTCGGTCCATCTGAACTCAGAATTCTTCTTGACAAGATCGTTTAAAGGAGCAGCTATAGAACTAAAGTCCCTAACAAATCGTCTGTAAAAACTTGCTAATCCATGGAAGCTTCTGACCTCACTTGCATTCCTCGGTGTTGGCCACTCCTTAATCGCTTTCACCTTCTCCTCATCAATAGCAATCCCATTTGCACCTACAACAAACCCAAGAAATACCATAGTTTCCATGCAAAAGGTACATTTCTTTAAATTGACATACAACTTATTTTCTCTCAAAACGGTAAAGACACATTCTAAATGCCTAACATGCTCATCTAAAGTCTTGTTGTAAACTAAGATGTCATCAAAGTACACAACAACAAATTTCCCAATAAAAGCACGAAGAACATAATTCATTAATCTCATAAATGTGCTAGGAGCGTTTGTTAACCCGAAAGGCATGACCATCCACTCATAGAGACCGAATTTAGTTTTAAAAGCAGTTTTCCATTCGTCCCCCTCTTTCATTCTAATCCGGTAATAGCCATTCCTTAAGTCAATTTTAGAAAACAAACAAGCACCATGCAATTCATCAAGCATATCATCAAGTCTAGGGATGGGATGTCTGTACTTAACTGTGATCTTATTGATTGCTCGACAGTTGACACACATTCGCCATGTTCCATCCTTCTTTGGAACCAAAATGACCGGAACCGAACATGGACTGAAGCTCTCTCTTACGACACCTTTCTCCACCAGTTCATCAACTTGTCGCTGGATTTCTTTGGTTTCCTCTGGATTCACCCGGTATGCTGGCCTATTTGGAATTGAAGCACTTGGAAGGAAATCAATCTAGTGTTCAATGCCTCTTATTAGAGGCAATCCTCTTGGCACCTCTTCAGGAAATAAATCCTTATATTCCTGCAAAAGAGACATAACCACACTTGGCAAAGATGAGTTAAGGTCATTAGTAAAAAAATACACATCCTTGTACATAAGTACAAGTAACTGTTGTCTTGCCACTATAGCACTCTTAACTTCACTTTTTCTTGCCTCTCCAATCAGTGTGTTTGATTCCCCTCTCTCTTTGCTCACCAAAGTTTGCTTCTCTCTCTCTGCTGCATTCTCACTATTTCTTTCCTTTCCGTTTTCTTCTCGCACACTCAAGTGTTTTCCTCTAAATTCTCATGCAATCCTCACCCGATCTGCACTAGCATCCCATGGTTTCTGGGGAGTTAGAATCACATTCCTCTTGTTGAGAACAAAAGAGTATTGATTCTTGTACCCATCATACTTCACCCTTCTGTCAAACTGCCATGGTCGACCCAACAAAATGTCACAAGCCTGCATGGGGACTACATCACACATCACCTCATCGCGATAATTCCCAATAGAAAAAATAAATAAGCACCTGTTTAGTCACTTTCGCTTCCCCACATTCATTCAACCACTGCAATCTGTAAGATCGCTGATGCTTCAAAGTTTTCAGCTTCAACTTCTCAACCAATAACGTACTAACAGCATTAGTGCAGCTACCACTATCAATGATTAAGCTACATACCTTGTTTAGAACATAACATCGGGTATGGAAAATGTGCTCCCGCTGCACCTCATCACCTTCCTCCTCAGGCAGAGTACTAAGAACCCGCCTAGTAACAAGCAATTCCCCTTTCACAGGTCCTTCAACATCTACATCATTGCAGTTCTCTAATGAAGGCATGTTATCATCACTAGAGCTAACACTCTCTACATCGCCATCATCCTGAACGATCATGACTCTCTGATTGGGACGCTGAGATGCTATATGCCCGAAACACTGACACTTGAAACACTTGATCTCACGAGTTCTAGTAATTCGTTTTAGCGTCAGTCTTACCTTTAAAAGAAGCAATAGGGTTCTTGGCCTTGACATCCTCCTTCGGTTTTGGATCAGTGGTGTTCTTCTTCCAATTCGGCTTCCATGAAGAGTTAGAAGCCATACCAAATTTAGAACTCCCTTTAGATTTCAGTTGCTTCTCAACTTTGATTGCTTTATGCAACAACTCCTCAAAGTCTACTAATGGTTGCCAATCGTAGTTTTAATAAATTGAATTCTTGTTCTTAATCTTACTACGAAGCAATAGGCAAGCGTACCTATCGTAGCGTAATATAGCGAGTAAGCACAAGGTCGTCCCTTAGAGATACACCAACTACTAGTACTAACTCCGTTCCTATTATCTAACTGCCGCTTAAATATGTTGGTTGAAACTTAATTACACTAATCTTAAAACTAATAACTCACTAACAACAATGGTTCGGAAGATTTATCAATTATCAAAAGCAACCTAGATCTTATTCTACTCCTTCTCCATCACGTAATTCATTAGATTTATGAAGATTGGCGTAATTGACTTCTTATACTATCGAATTCTCTAGTCAAGTTAACTACTTTCTCAAGTATATTAACCTATCTAATCCTAAGTTTATCAAATAGGATCTCTCCTTAGTTAATAGCAACCTAGAATTGCATAAAGCACATGAATTCGCATCAACAAAGTCGATGTAAACAGAAGACTCTTGTTTCCTATCTCTAGAAGAACAATCGAATCTCATTAATTGCATTAAATCTAATCATAAGAGCAATTTCTCAATTAACTAATATGATATCATGCATAAATTCATATTCCAGATCTATGAATCTAAGAAACAATTGAATGGCATGCAATTAATCATAAGAAAGCCAACAACTTCGCATTAAAAACCAAATCTTCATCACATGACAGAGAAGTTTCAAATAAATTCTAGATTTAGAGTCTACTCCTTCATAAATTGGACAAAAGAAATACAATTACTGGAAGAATAAATAAAATTCATTGTCACAACCCTTAAAGATAGAATCTTCTTCTTCGTGGGTCTTTAATCTCCTTTGGAATTGACGGAATCTTCTTTCCCCTACTGTTATGAGAGTCAGAGCAAGTACAAAATTCGTAAACTTCTTTCTAGGGCAAACTAACGGTCTATTTATACATGTACTCGGGTTGGATACATACAAGAGCAGATACACGAGTAGTGTATCTCGTTCGTGTATCTCATGCTTTCTTCCAAGTGTCCTTATGTGAATATACACGAGCAAGTACATGGGAGTGTACATTGGTCGTGTATTTGAAACATCGTTGAACAGCAGCAAAACTTAGATACACAAGCAAAGTACATGGGCGTGTACTTTGCTCGTGTACTTTCCAGACATCCACTTCAGTATACACAAGCAAAGTACATGGGCGTGTATCTCGCTCGTGTACTTTCCGGATATCCACTTCAGTATACATAAGAAAAGTACATGGGCGTGTATCTCGCTTGTGTACTTCCCAAAATTCTTTTCTTCAGATGTATTGTATCCAATTCCTTCCAAACTTGATATGACTCTTCAAAACTCCTTCCCTTAGCTCCAAAATACTCTAGAAAATCCTGAAATTAACATTCATTCCATTAAGCATCCTTTTCTTCAACAAATCATCTAAAAATTCAACAATAAAGCACAATTTCATTACTCTAGATAAGGGTATTTTGTGACTTATCAAACTTCCCCACACTTAAGTCTTTGCTTGTCCTCAAGCAAAATAAAACATTAATCAAACTTCTCATTAATCATGATTGTCGTTACCAAATAATACTACTCACACATTAACATTTATGAATTTTAATCTTTAAAGCTCAATGCAATCTCTCAATCTAATGAGTGTGCTTCTCACCTTGTCGTGAAAGTATTGTAACAAAGATACTTTAGTCAAATTTCTAGGATTAATCAGAGTAGACCAATCTTTACCCTTGTCATTTTAACAATGGCTTTCATGATCAAAATTAGACACAAGATCAATCAAAGCAAAAGGAAACGTGGTACATTTCAACCACCATTAAAAAGTCTAATATCTTCTCAATTATCTCTCTTAGTGAAGCAATCAATAATGAAAATACATTGCATCTATGTTTCCCCTGGATTCCTCCTCCTTTTTGGTTAATCTCTTCAAAGATTTTATTCTTTTTAATAGTTCATTGGTTTCATCGTTTTTTTTTTTTTTTTTGTGAATCTTGCAACCCATGTAACGAGTTTTCAGCCGACAATCTTAGGCTCGTCACCCAAGTTAACGAACGTTATCCCCTTAATTGAGGGCGTTCCTATGGGCTTAATTACTCGAGTTACAAGACCCTCTCAACTTTTGCCTTTATGGTATTTCATTTTATTACGTTAATTTCCTCGGTCGGCCGATCCCAAGCCAGACGACCTTAGGTGACCAGGTTTTAAAGGAACCCCATCGAACCTCTATTACCTTAACTTATTATTTTGACTAGTTAGTAGCGGAGTCAAACTTCGCTATTTTGAGGGAACAAAGCCTGCCCATACTAACCAATCCTTTATTTTTCAAGTATAACATGCTTTCATTCAATTATTACTTTAAAGAGATCTTCTAAGAAGGATCACCAAGAGAATCATTTCATTTGCCCTTTCATGAAAGATTAAATGGCTCTCAAGATCTTTGAGTTTCACAACGATTTTATCCCATAACTTTGACTAAGTACCAATGTTCCAAAGAAGACAAAGGTGACTTGCACTCCACTCTTTTCGAGGAATTCATTCACTAAATGCTAAAATACTCTGTAATTTGCAATCATGATTTCAAAATTCGATTATCAAGCAAAAAGAGAAAAACAAAAATTAGGGGAAATTTTTTAATGACTTATACAATTCGGCACAACCCTTATCAAATTTCTTTAGTATCCCCTTCCCTACACTTAGATTGAGACATTGTCCCCAATGTCTTTATCATTCAAGAACATAATGAGAAATAAAGAGATAAAAAGAAAAAAATAAAAAGAAAAGGAACTGAGACTTCCCGGGATTAAACTGGTGATGGACTAATTGCATAGCTAACAGAATGTCGATTATCTATATCGATGAAGTTCGCCAAGGAGAGTTATGAGACCAGTTGCATTCGCAGGATAGCACCTAGATCAGCAAAGTTCAACGCAACAAAAACGAAAGGTAAAAGAGTAAATAGAGATCAGTCATTATTACAGTCATCCAACAAGAAAGAGTCTAGCTCAATAGAAAGAGCTCATCGAATATGCAGAATAAAATAGGTAACTTAAAGTCATTCATTATTCTGAACTAGTCTCCTCATCTTCATCATCTGTTTCATCCTCCTCACCATCACTTTCCTCATCCTTGGCAATGGTTGGTTCCACTTCCTCAGTGGTTTCCTTAGTATCCTCTTCACTTTCTCCCTCACTTTCTCCCTCATTTTCCTTGTCTTTATCGCCGCTGGCATCAACTTCCTCTTCAGCTTCAGAGGAAGAGGCATAAGTCGGCAAACTGGCTTGCCCCGCTGGGAAACACTTAGCCAGCGACTGGAAAGCGTGAACTACAAATTTCCTAAATTTTTTTTTCTTTCTTTTTCATCCCCTGTAGTTGAACTTTCATCTCACCTTAGGTCTTCTCAATGGATGCCAAGCAGTCAATGACTCGCTCCGATGTGGGAATAGAAGACTCACCAGGTGAAGACAAGGAAGGAGCAGCTTTGGAGGATTATGTAGAAGGAGGCGGCCTGCTAGAAGTGCGGGAAGTTCCTGTGATTTTTTTCACTCCCCACTTGGCAAACGGCCCATCAGAGATTCTTTCCAGATTGCACTTGGCGGCCTCTGGCCCAGGGTCTTGGAAAATGTCCATGCTCTTCAGCAAATGAGTGATGAAGCTGCCACAGTAAATTCCCTTAGAACGAGAGTCATGTGCCTGTCTCCATATATAAAAGGCCAACTACAACCCGATATTAATTTGATATCCATGGGAGATGCTATAAAGATAGAAGATTTCAAAGTTATTGACGACTCCCTTACTGCTTTTTCGGGCTCCAATTGTGTTTGTCAAGAGCCAATGACAAACTTTAAGGCAATCATCCTTAATTGGAGAGGCCTTGGAGCTGGATGGAAAGTACTCTTGAGTCGGGTTTCCGGTCAACTCCTCCCAACATACCTGATTGTTAACGTTGGGAGGCCAACGGCAATGTAAATCTTGAAACTCAAGTGTCCAGGTAAAAGCTTCATGTGAACCCCATTGGGGAAAATAAACTGGGGGATAGTACAGTTGTGCTGTTGCCCATACACTTCAAACTAAAAAGATTTGTCCCACCCTTTTTAAATTTTTTCTTTGTACTGAAAAGTGGATGCAACTCAAGGAACACCCCTATACGCGGTTCTTGTATGGTGAACAGGACCTCCCAGGGGCCCCGGTGGCAAGGCCCTCCTTGTTGGGTTGAACTAACCCATCCCCTTCCAGCATGCCCCAATCCAAATTTTGGGTGTGCACCAAATGGTTTCCGGAGAAAATTTTCAAACCGCTTCTTGCTCCATGGTCCTTGAAAACCTTTGGGGGGGGTGGCGGAGGATGAACTGCCCACCCGCTTCCCTTAGAGAGGTTCTTCTTCTTTTATAAACTTTGGTTTAAAGCACAAGTCTTTGTGACCTCAAATCAATCACAATGGTCTCAAAATGGGGTTAGGTTCGTTAATTAACAAAGAAAATGATATGATTTGCATTGGGTTTCCGAAACAGGGGGAAAGATGCACAGTTGAGATACAAACCAAGGTCACAACCGTGTACCTAGTATGTATTTTCCCCATCTAATACATGCACAAATTACCATGGGAACGCTAAAAATCAGGTCTTGTGGTTTTAGTTATTACAACCTACCTTCTTGAAGGCTAAAAATGTACTCAACACACCTAAATATCATTAACGTAAAGTTCGAATCTTGATTCTAAGAAGCTAGGTCGATAGTTTAGTGATCATAAAAAAAAATGGCCTCATAACTTGGTTTCTAAGAAGAAGATCAAAAAGCACACAACAAATTTTTCTAGAAACCCCAAAATAAAAGCCCCAAATTTCATGTTCAAACCCAACTTGATTCACTTGTTTGGTAGCCCTCTGACTTAAATCATACATGCATTCACGTGAGTTCAAAATTCTACAGATCTATCAACAATCAACTTCCAAAATGCGAAATCATCATCATACTATCATCATAGATGCAAACATGTATGGTAGTCGAAAAAGAAAACCGGCACAACCGTATTGCAATAATATTAAAAGAAGAAGAAGAGAGAACTTACTTACCTTCAACCTTGAAAAGGGAAAAGAAGTTTATAATGTGGAAAGAACAACCACCGATAGGGGGTAGAGTGGGAGTGAGTGGGCAAATACACAAATAAGAATGAGTTGTAAAGGGAAAAGTGAAGTGAGGAGTCCTTTTATATACGAGCAGAAAAAATTAATACACGCCCAAGTACAGGCCGTGTATTTTGGATTCCTTTCATGGGATAGATACCGAATTTTCCCTTGTTCGTGTGTCGTGGGAGAGCATTCGGGGGTTTAGATACACGACCGGGGGTACACAAGCGGTATCTTATTCGTGTATTTTGGGGGAGCATTCTGGAGTCAAATACAAAACCAGGTCACAGGGGGTTTCCCTTTTTCGGTATATAGTGGGGGTGTTCGTAGGTCAGATACACGCCGGGTACACGGGGGGTTTGTACTTTTTTCGTGATATAGGGGGGTGTTTGTGGGTCAGATACACGACAGGACACACGAACCCTTTGTTCTGTATAAGAGGGAGCTTTTCTGTGAGTCAGATACACGACCGGACACAGCGGTACCTTGTTCGTGATCGAATTGGAGTGCTCAAACCCAAGATTAAGACAAAAAAACCCAAATTTGAAAACAATCAAACAATGTAAATCAAAAGTCTCAATTCATGAATAAGGGCGTCAATTTCCAATGTTTAAATCGATTCTTAAATTAGGTTTTTGTTAAATCTTAAAATCCAAATATGATTAGCTTTGATACCAAAAAGATGATGTCCTAAACACACTTGAAAGCACATCCAAAAGACTTAAGAAAAACAATCTCAAGTCAAGGCAAAATCGGATCCCAAAAAAAGGCAATTTCCGTGAACCAAGTGAAGAAATGATGAAAATCCCAAAAGTCCAATGATATAATTAGAATACCACACTGATAATACCTTCAACAACACCCTAATCTTAAATTTTCCCCCCAATAACCACAATTTTACAAAAGAAACCGTAACAAAGATAATCCCTTTCAAATAGTGGGAAAACCCTTTTCCCAGGGAAAACTTCAAGACAACCAAATTAATTGATAAATACTTCAAATAACACAAGAAATTGTGTACAATAAGATTATTTCTGACCCAAAAAATATCTCAATTCAACCCCCAAATGACACAAGAGAAGAAAAAAAAATCACAACAAAAAGAATGATATTACCACATTTTCCTTGTTGCATGCCACAATTTCAATTTTTGGGATTGAAATTTATAAAGAATTTGGAATTGGGAAAAACCCCAACCCCCTTCGAAATTGAAGTGTTTGTTCTGCAAAATATCCTCCTCAAACCCCCTCTTAGGGAAGTATTTATACTTGCTACTCCTAGGGTTAAAAAGTGCTCAAAAATTACAAATTTGCCACTTTTTAAGGTGGCTAACCTTAAATGAAAGTTACAAAGAAAATAAAAGTGTCCCAAAACCAAAATACAACCAAAATAGTTCAATAAAAGAAGAAATATATAAAATAAATGGTCTTCATGATGCCGGTCTTCTATAGGATCCATCGCTCAGCTCATCGCCGGTTCAGGTCGGTCCATGGATAACCCACAAGCTAAGTCTGAGGGAGTTTGTCCATTGCCCTATAGAATATGATAAGTATGCCTGTTGGAAACACAATACAAGAATAATAGAAAAGAGGTTAATATATAAATAATTCTGGGGTTTCGATCTGCAAAAAAGGGGCCCTAACACCAAGATTTGAATTCCTTTGGTTCTTGCCCTTTGGGTTTGGTTTTGTGGGATTTTTTTTTTCCTTTTAAAAATTGGCCTTCGGGGGGGTCAGTTCCGACCAGGAACGGGGGTTTTTCCTTATTGTGTATCTCTGATATGTAAAACAATGACCCCAAAATTTTGAAGTGCATGGCGGGCACCCATGAATATTCCCCTTTTGTATTGCAAAGTCAATTTTGGGGAAATCTCTAGATGTTTTAAAAAAAACCGGTTTTAACCCCACTGTTTTCCCCGGTTGGGGGCAAATCAAAGTACATACTTGTCTTTCATTTCCCATTTTTGCACTCCTTAAAAGGTCCCCCACCTAAAATTTTTCCCAAACTTAGACCCTTTAAAAAAAAGCTTTTTTAAAGGTGACTTTCATAAAAACCCAAATTTGGGGTTACCCCCTCTATAGCTTGGGGCCTAAAAAAAGTTACTCCAAAACCCCGGGGGATAAAAAAAAGAAAGTAAAGAGTAAAAAAAAAAAAAACCACTTAAACAAATGGGTTGCCCCCCAAAAAGGCCCCCTTTGTTTAATGTCTTTTAAGCTCGAGGTAATAAACCCGGTGGGGGCTCAAATGGGAGGGAAAAATTGGGGGGTTCAGTCCTCCTTTTTTTCCCCAAAATTTTTGGTCCCAAATTAATGTTTAAAGCCTTTGACCATTCCCCTTAAAAATTCCCTTTTCTCTAGGTTTTTCCAACTCAACTATGCCGTGGGAAAAAAAACCCTTTTTTTACTGAATGGCCCGGCCCCATCTTGTTTTAAAGTTTTCCCGGGAAACAATTTAAACCTAGAGTTAAAAAGAAATTCAAAGCCCCTTCATTAAACTTTTCCATTCCGTGGTAGCCGAGATCAAAAAACTTTTTGGGTTTTCCCTCTTTTTTATTTAGGGAATTTGTCATTGCCATGAGCCTCCATTCAATTTGCTTTTTAAGTTGCATCCTTCGATGTGCTCCAGACCGGCGAGATCAAAATTTGGCAGTTTTGTTCGCCCAAATCCCTTGTGTGAATCTAAATTGGAAAAATTGGCAAGCTTTCCTTTAGCCAATTGTATGGATTTGTATAAGGGGGGGGTTTTGAAAGCGGCCCGATATGCCCCCCAAAGGGCATTATTAACTTCTGGGCCCCAAAATTCTCGTCTATGGTGAGACACGACTTCTTTAAAGATTTGTTTTTGGTCCCTTTTTGAAACCTCCATTGCCCACTATTTTGGGGGGTTAAATTGGGGTTTAGCAAGGGTGAGTCCACCCCAATCGTTAAAGGGAACCCTTTTCAACTTGCAAATTAAAGAAGTGTTTACCTCTTCACTTATGAGTCCCCGGGGGACCCCAATTACAGAAGGCTTTTTCAAAAAAATTTTAAACAACCCCCCCGGGATTCATTGGGTCGAAAAGGGCTTGTTTTCTACCCATTTAGGGGTTTTTAACCCAAAGTTACCAATATGTATTTATTTCCAAAGGGAAAAAGGGGGAAAGGACCCCAAAAAAGTCGATGCCCCACAAAATGAATACTTACACTCTAATTTTTTGGGGTTGTGGCTTTCATTCTTTTTGATATGTTACCACCCCTTCTGGCATCGGCCCACATGGCTATTTTCTCTGAGTTCCCTAAACAAGGGAATGGCTAAAAAAATCCGTTCCCAAACTTTGTGGCTATCCTTTTGGGAAATTTGAGGGTCCCCCCGTTGGCCCTGTGACATTTGGAAATAAGATTTTCCATCCTTTTAAGGGGGAAAACCCTTGGAATCTTTGGGTTTTCGCAAAAATTTTCTAAATTTAAATTGGGGGTTCCTAAAGTAGGAGTACTTCAATTGGTGAAAAATTTCTTCTTTTTTGGCTTGTTTTTCCCAAAGGGAAGGCCCTTGCCATTAGGTAATTGGCAATATCGAAAAAAACCAAATGGGATGATTTTATCTTAAACGGTCTTGTTGGCATACAATCGTTCCTCGGGGGAATTTAATGTTGATCTCAACTTTGTTCGGTTTTCCCTAAACGGATTCCCCAAACGGGGATAGGTGGTGGGGTAGCTAGATTTTCGGCCCCCTTTTTTATTTTTATCTCAAGATAAAACTTTTGGGAAGAAGAAAAGTTTCCCCGAAGGGCGGGGCTTTGCACCCTTTTTTTTTGTCAGCAAGAATTTCAAGGGGGAATGATATGTTTTTAACATGACCTTTGTAAGATGAGTTATGGTCTGAACTTGTCAAACGAAAAAGACAACTGCCAGAACTCCTTTCCGTGGTTGTATGTTTTCTTTGTGGGGGGAAGGAAGGGGGAGTGTTTTGTTTAGCATAATGAAGGGGTTTTAAAAGTATTTTTTCCTTTCGTTTAAACCAAAAAACAGCACCCCAACCCCGAGAAAATAGCATCAAACAAATCTCAAAGGGGGGGCCCCATGTTGGTGTGGGACCTGATAGGGGGTGGGTTGTTGTTTTTTTGGGCTTGGGGAAAGTTAAAATGCTCAATGCTTTCCGGGGGGTTAAAGGTCAAGGGGGGTTTTCCTTCCCCAAAGAGTTTTGTCATGGCCAAGAAAATTTTTGAAAAACCCTTTAAATTGAATGTCAATTAAAACCCCTTTACATGGCCAAAAAAACTTCGTATTGCCTTAACGGGAAGATGGGGGGGGAAATTTTAAAAATTGCTTCGACCCTTTCCCTCACCCAACTTCGATCCCTTTTTCTTGGAGATTTTTATGGCCCAAAACAATACCTTCTTTTGCCAAAAAATGCCCACTTCCCCCAAATTTTTTAAACTTGGTAGTGTCTTCCCAACGTTGAAACAAAAATAAAGGGTTGGTGAAAGGACCTCATCAAAAGGAATTTCCCCGGAAAAAAAAAAAAAACCCATGTAAAATTCCTTTCTTGTTTTCTTCCCATATCCTCAAATATACCCCCACTTGCACGCAAAAGGGGTTTGTGCGTTGCATAATCCAAAAAGGCATGCGTGAAAAGCTAAGGCCCCAAAAAAGGGTTTTGTGAATGTCGTTTTTTTCCTGGTCTTTGGGTGCGATAGGTTTGAAAATATCCGACATCCATAAAGGGGGAAAAGAAATTATCCCATGCCCCAGCTAACCTTTCAAGCTTTTGGGGTCCACAAATGGAAGGGGGAAAATGTTCCTTTCAAGTTGCTTTCATTTAGCTTGCGTTAATCTATCCCAAAAACCCCTCCACCCGTGACATTTTTAATCGGGTGAGTTCATTTTTTTTCATTGGGTATTTACTGCAAAAGCCTTCTTGGGAAAACTACTTTGAGGGGGGGCTCACCCAGAGCTATCGAAATCGGGTAGACCCTTCCTGCACCCAAGAAATTTTGAGGGATTTCCCTTTTTTCCCGCATCTTCATTTTTGGGGTTAATTCGGCGTCCCGGTTTTTTTTTTTTTACCACTGGCGTGACACAATTTTCCCATAAAAAATTTTGTGTGTAAAAAGATGGGCTTTTTCCCCTTTATATCTCCCAATTTTCCATTGGCAATGGCTTTCTTGTGTTCCCCAAGGACGCAAATAACCTTTCCTGCTAATTTCGATCCAGATTTGACACAATTTGAGGGGAAAGTTTAGAATCTTTTTTCCAAAAATGCATTTTAAAGGTAGTCTGGATTTGTTTCAATTCAAAACTAGGGGGTTTTCCTAAATTTGGGGGGTTTTTGGATCTCTAAATGGGGGTTTATTATTTCCCATATTAAAAGCTTTTTTTCTTCTCTCAACTCAGGATTATTATTAAGCTGATTGACAATGCTCTAATCGCCATTTTTTTTAGGTTGTTTCTTTCCCCCCATTCAAAAAACAAAATTTTAATGCTTTCACCAATCAAAAAGTCTTGCAAGAATGGGGAAACTGCGAAGTCGGGGGTTGTCGATTCCCTTTGCATGGTGCAGGTTTTTTTTTAAGGGGACGTCAGGCATTTTCACTATGACCCTTATTTCCCACTCTCAACCCAAAAACTTCCCATCCCCAACTTCAATTTGGCTCTAGCATTTCCCAAAAAAAGGGCCCCCCCCAATATAAGAGGGACCCCCACATTTGCTTCCTTTGTAAAGGGAGGGAAAAAAATCCCCCGGGAAGATAAAGTCTTACACCTTCACTAAAAACATCTTAAATTTACCCCTTTGGGGTTTTTTGGGAAGATCGACGGTTAACTGAAAAATCTTTTGGGCGATTTCGGCTATCCAATCCCCAAATTTCTGGAACTTTTATAGGGCCATAAAATTTAATGCGGGGCCCAAAATTAACGTCCCCGTTTTTTAAAAAAATTTCCCCTAACAGGAAAAGGGATGGAAAAGCCCCCGGAAATTTTTAACTTCTTTGGGAGTTTGTTTAAATTTAACCACAGAGCTTTCCCCTCCTAAATTTACAGTAGAAAAACTCTTCAATTTTCCCTTTTTGGGTTCGTTTGAAAACTCTTTCAAATTTTTGCATATCGGGGGCTTTTTTTGAAAATGCCTAAAACCAGGGGGAATTTTGATTTTCCCAATTGCTTGAATATCTCAAAAATTTTCTGCCATAGTGCTCATCTTTTCTTTTCCTTCTTGGGGCTTTGCTGGAAAAGGGAATTTTTTGGGAAATTGTATTATGGGATTAATGGAGGGATGATTTCTCTTTAGGTGATTTTTAAATGTTTCCCCCTTTTTTTGAAAATTTATTTGTTCTTTTGCGGGTTTGGTCACCCAAACTTCTTTTCTTTTTCCTTTGGTTTTTGTTCCTTCCCATTTGTAATGTGAAAGTTTTAAACTTTTTCTTAGGGTTGGTTTCCGTTTTTCCCCCGGAAAGGTGAACCTTGTGTTCTCTCTGATAAAAGTTTGCTATAGCCCGGACCTGGTTTTCAAGATTGTGTATTGTTCCTCACGATTCCTGGGCCCCGGAGGTCTTGATTTTTCAGAATCAAATTAAGGATTTGGTCTGTTTTTGGGTTTCCTTGATGAATTTTTTTGAGGAGTTTTCAAGTGGGGGTTTTTTGGAATTTGGGGACCATTGGCCTTGAAAAACCTGGTGGAGGATTCGGTTGCCCCTTCTGAATTTTTCTGTTGTTAGTCTAAGAAAAATTTTGGGGTTTAAATTTCTCCATCCTGGGTTTTTAAAAATTTTATTGTGTATGGTTGTTCTGGGGGAAAAATTTGGGGTTTTCCCCAAATAATCCACTTGTCTATTTCCCCTTCCTCACCACCTGGGGTTCCACAAAAACCCGATTTGGGATGTTGTGAAAAACCCCAAAAACCCGTCGATTTTTTTCCTAGTTAAACCCTCAACTTTGGACATGATAGAAGTAGCCAGAAAATCCACTTCAAAAATGCTTTGGAAACCCTTTTTTTTCTCTCCCCCTTTCCCATGTGCCAAATTCTTTAAATTATTCGGGGCCAGGGTCTTCAAAAGGGAGTAAAAATTTTTCTTCAGGATTTTTTATGTTAAAGGTGCCACCAGCTGCGGAATCTAGGTTTTGGGTCTCGTTTGTTAGAAAAACCCATTATAAAATTCTAAAACTTGAAGCCCCTCTGGGATCCTATGGTTTGTGGGAAATTTCCGAAATTTGGAGCCTTGAATCTCCCCCAAGGTTTATTACAACGTCTCCAGGTCTTATGATGTTTAAGATTAAATTTCCCCGGGCTCGAATTTTTGCGGTCTTTGAAGGGGGAAGTTTTGTCCATAAAATTCTTAATCGGGCCCTTGCCATGTAAAAATTGGAGTTCCTCGGTAAAGAATTCAGCCACGTTAGCCTTGCCTTTCAAAAAAGAAGGGGAAAAGAGCCTGAGGGGGAAATGTTTCACCCTTTAAAACCCCCTTTTTAATTTTAAGGATCGAAAATCCCCAAAAAGAGTTGGGGTATGCGCATTTAGATCTTCATCCTGGGAACCCCTCAAATTGAGTATATTGCTGGGCCCCCCTGAAAAAGGCAGGCTTTTAAAAAATTATTTCCCCTTTTCCCCTCGGGGGCGGGCTATGTTTTTGCAAACCCCTATAAAAATTTTTCCCGGAAAAAACGGGAAATTGGGGGCAGGTGGCTAAAATTTAAATGGGCCCCTCTCGATTATCCCAAACCAAATTTTATTTATTCGGGGGAAAACCCCCAAAAAAAATTTCCTTGATTCAGCTCTTTAGCCGATTTTTGATTGATCACCCTTTTTTTCCTTCAGTGATTCCCCTTTAAATTTCCAAAAGATTTTGGGGGCTCAGTGGTGTTGCTTTTTTGGTTTTAAAGACAAATTTAAATTTTTTTTTGGCTAAAAATTTAAAAAAAAAGAAAATTCCTTTTGGGGCGACTTCTGGTCATGGGACTGTAAAAAAAAATTTTTAAATTTAATTTTGAGCTCCAAATTCTGGGGGAAAAAAGGGGAAAAAAAAAAAGAAAGAAAAAAAGGGTTTAAAATTTAAAAAAGAAAAAAAATGTTTCAAAATTTGGCAAACCCCGAAACCGGGCCCCCCAAAAAATTGATCTTTTTCCAATCTTTTTTTTTTAAAAAATTGAATTCTTTTTTTTAAAAATTTTCTACAAAGGGAATAGGAAAAACGCCCCTATTTTTTGCGTCAGTTTGGAGTAAGCCAAAGGGCCCCTCCCTCAGGGGAAAACCCAAAATACTAGTCCAAAAACCTTTCCCTTTTTTTTTTAACTCCCCCCAAAAAAAAGTTGGTTAAAATTAATTACTCTAAATTTTTAAAAATAAAACCCCCCTAAAAACCCAAGGGTTTGGGGAAGGGGTTTATCAATTTAAAAAAAACAAACCCAAAATTTTTTATTTTTACCCTTTTTTTCCCCCAAATTTTTTTGGGTTTTTGAAATTTGGGCCCCTAATTGACTTCTTTTTCCCCGGGGAATTTTTTAGAAATTTTAAATATTTTTCCCCCAAAATTAAAACCTATTTTTAAAACCTAGGTTTTTTCAAATAGGATCTCCCCTTTTGTTAATAGCAACCCAGAATTGCTTTTAAAACACTTAAAAAAGCATAAACCCTAGTCGTTTTAAAAAAAAAAAAGCCCCCTTTTTTCCCATCTTAGAAGAAAAAAACGAATCTCATTTAAATTTCATTTTTTTAAAATTTCAAAAGGGGGAAAATTTTAAAAAAAAAACTAATATGGAAAAACAGGGGTTAAAATTAAAATTCCGGATTTTTAAATTTTAAAGGGAAAAAATTAAAAAGGCATGCAATTAATCTTTTAAAAAGCCAAAAACTTTTGCTTTTAAAACCCAAAAAACTTCTTTTACATGTTTGGGGGAAATTTGGAAAAAAACAGATTTAGAGTTACTCCCCCCCATAAATTTTGGGAAAAAAGGGGAAAAACCCAAATTTGGGGAAGAATAAATAAAATTCTTTTTAAAAACCCCTTTTTAAAAATGGGGAAAATTTTTTCTTCGTGGGTTTCAATTTTCCCCCTTTGGGAAAAATTTATGGAACTTCTTTTTCCCCCGCTGTTATGAGGGGGCAAAAAAAATTTTAAAAAATTTTTGTAAACTTTTTTCTAGGGGGAAATTTGGGGGCTTTTTAAAAGTCCCCGGGGGGGTTTTTTAAAACAAGGGTTTTTTGAGTAGTTTTTTTGGGTTTTTTTTGTTTTCTTTCTTTTTTTAAAGGGGGTTTTCCTTTTTGTGAATTTCCCAAACAAGTACTTTTGGGATTTTTTTCTTTTGTCTTTTTATTTAAAAAAATCGTTTTAACAAAAACCCCAAAAAAAATTTTTCACAAGCAAATTTTAAAGGGGTTTTTACTTTCCCCCCCTGTATTTTTTCCCGCATCCACTTAAATAACCAAGCAAAAAATACATGGGGTGTATCTCCCTGTGTTTTCCCGGGGGTCCCTTCAGTATACACAAAAAAAGGTTTCAGGGGGGGTTTTTTCTCGCTTGTGTACTTTTCCCGAATTCTTTTTTTTCACTTTTATTGTACCCCTTTTTCCCTTCCCCAAAATTGTTTTCCGGGGCTCTTAAAACTCCCTTTCCCCTTTGCCCCCCAAAAACTAGAAAATCCTAAAAATTTAAAATTCATTTCTTTTTAAGCATCCTTTTCTTCAAAAATTAACCCCAAAAATTCAACAAAAAAAGCAAAATTTTTTATTATCTAAAAGGGGTTTTGAAAATTTTTCATCTACAAAAAGTTGTTTGAAACAACTATATCAATGATCTCCCGATTCCCCCCATTAAAGAACCTTCCCCTATTTTCTTCATCCCCCTTTTCCCCAAAACCCGGAAAATTTGGGTATCCCCTTTTCCCCCCGAAAAAAAACCCCCCAAACTTCGGACCCCCCCGGGGTTTTAAACCCCCGTAACTTTTTTTTGAAAAATTCCCAAAATTTTGATTTGGAAAAAAAACTTTTTGCATGTTTTTTTTAAATTTCCCCTTCCTTTTGCTGACAGGGGCCCCTCTCCTTTCCCTCGCCAATTTGCACTAAATGATCCCACCAAAAAACTCGCAAAAATTTTAGTAAATCAACTTTCTGCTTTTTAAAAACTTTTTCCCCCTCTGTGTATTTTTGGGGCACTCAAAAAATTTTTAAAACCTTTTTTGCTCCCTTTCCCAAATAAAAATCTGGGTCATTTTTCCCCCTTGGGGAAAAAAGGTTTTTTCTTTTTAAAAGCTTTTCCCCCTTACCATCTCACCCCCGGGTTTCCCCCCCCTTTCCCCCACATAACTAAAAATTCCCCTAAACTTTTCCTCTCCACCCCACCCCTTTCTCCCCCTTTTTGGGCCCCCCCCTCCTTTTTCCCCTCAAAAATTTTTTTAAATAAAGGGTTTCCCCACTCGGGGTTTTATCAAAACAACCCTTTTTCATGGATTTGCCCCAAACCCCACTTAAAAATTTTTTTTTTTCCCCTAGAAAAACCTAAAAAAAGGAAAATTTTTATTCCTTTCCTTTTTTCCAAAAACGGGGGGTTTTTAAAAAAAAAAAAAAAAGAGTGCCCACGCAAAAATTGGACAGAAAATTGGGCCCGTTTGGGAACCCTAATTGTGGGGCAAGGTTTTCCCGGGCAAGGAAGAATTCAATGTTGGTAAAGAAATATTAATTCCATGCAAGAAAAAAAGAAAAATTCAAATCAAAAACCCCCAATTGGGGAAACAAAACAGCTTCAAGGAATTAAAAAAAAAAAAAAAAAGTTTAACCCTAATATATTAAATTGAAAACCCCAAGTCGAATTGAATCGAAACCCAAGGGTCTAAACAAACAATTTAAGGTGGCCCCAATATACCGTGTTTTAAAACCAGTTTTCCCGGCGATTTTCCCCAAGCTTAAATTTAAGAAAAATTTAAAGGGTTGTTCAAAAGGGGAAAAAAGAGAAACCCAAAAATTTTTTTAAAAAATTCATATAGAAAAAAAATCCCCCCTTTTCTGGTTTATATAAATCTCAAGGGGTCACAAAAAAAAAAAAAAAAACCCAAAACAAACCTAACCGTGAATTTGGTAATATAAAAAAGGCGGTTCAAAATCTGGAGTAATTTTAAGCCGGCTAAGGGGCCAAAACCGGCAGGTTAAATTTAAACCGGTTCAAGGTGGTAAAGGCCCGGGGCGTAATTTCAGGCCGACGGAATCTTTTCCCCAATTCTCCTATTTTGAACTTCAAAACCATGCTTAACGGAAATTTTATTAAGGGTGTTAAAAACTTGTGGTGTCCTTAGGCTTTTTTAACAGTTGTTCATGAATTCTGGATCAATTCCCTTTTTAAGCCCTGACCCCTTTGGCTCGAGCTTAGTCTTGGCCCCCCTATTAAAAAAGGGTTTATTAAACTTTGTCTTGATCCTTTGATGCTAGTGATTCCCCCCGATGGAAAAAAACTATTCCAAAAACTGGTGAAAAAATGAAAATAAAGAGGGGCTGCGGTTTCGAGCAAGTCGAGATCATGTTCCCCCCTTGGGGAAAAAGTTACCCTTTAAAATTAAACCCCAAAATTCGAAAAGTATGATGGCGGGTGCCCCCAAAAAACACCAAGGTATACGCCCCCGGAAGTGAAAAAGTATTCAATTGCCCAATGTGATCCAGACATTTTCCCAAAATGCCTTCAAGCCCGCATTAGTCTGTTTCCCCCCCTGGTTTAACAGGTAACCCGGGAAAAAGGTTGCCCAGATTTTTGCCCGGGCAAGTTTAATTCGAAGTCGCCCCCCAGTGTTTTTCTAGGTTTTTGAAAAGAAAGCTGACCTTTTAAAATTGTCAGCGTTGGAAATAAAAAACCGGGTGCAACCCCCTTTTTTTGGGGGAAAAGTTGAAATCCTTTTTTAAATTTTTAGAAAAACTTTCTTTTCCTCTGAGGGTAAACATATCCCTTTTGAGAAATAGGGGGGCCGGTTTAAAGGCCAACCCAAGCCTCCAAAAATGGTCCCCAGGGTCACACCCTCCAAAGGGCCTTGGGGAAAGAGCCCAAAAGGAGTTTTTTCGCACCAACTCTTTTAAAAACGACAAAGTAAATCGGGGGCATTCTAACCAGAGTCCCCAAAACCCAAAAATCCACGGCAAATCAACCCAGGTGCCGGGGGCCCAAGAAATTACCCCCCAAATTTGATCCCCCCCACCCCGGCTTTTCTCGGGTAGGGGTAATTTTCGTTCGAGCCCAAAGACCGTATAAACCCAGGAATTTGATCAAGCCTAAAAGCTTCATTCGCCCAAGAGGGGCATTCTACAGACAGATGCTGAAGGCTCCGACACAAAATCCAGGATCTGATTGACGTAGGGATTGTGCAACTAGATTTTTTAACAACCCCAGCACCTAATGTCAACACCAATCTGCTGCCTAATCATAAGCCCACCGTCAACATGATCACGTCCGAAGAGTCGACTCCCAAAGAATCATCCATGCAAAAGGCGACGGACCAGCAGCAAAGGCATTCTTGTCAAGCCCCAGAGAAAACCCCCAAGTCACATATCAAAAAGAGATGGTTAGCCGGAGACCAACAGTTGGCACCTTGGGAGAATCACACCGGAGATTTGAGTACCTGGTGAACTATTCTTACACCCCAACTGTGTATAGGCCGCCTAGCGAATGGGGGCCCGAGTTTGAAAAAGAGGACAACTCGCCAAAGGAAGGGGAGAAATCTGTGAACATGATCAATTCAAATCAAAAGCCAAGAGTCATAAAATGCTATGAGGGATAGTCAACTGAGATACAAATCTCGAAGAAGAGATATGTGTTCAATGTCCCAATACCTGCAGAGAGGTATAAGGCTGCACCGTTTGACTATCAGACCCTCGAGCAAGAGCGACCCCCTATGGTAGGAGGAATCATCCGCTCTGGGAGAGTATATGACCCGAAATATAAAATCTCAACTGAAGAGCCCAACATAAAGAAAGGAGAGGAAGAAGAAAAGGGGCTTGCTACATTTACAAAAATGGTCAAAGCGAGTGAATATAAGATCATGGAACAACTAAACAAAGTTCCGGCCCAAATATCACTCATGGGCCTCCTTATAGCCTTTGAGCCCCACAGGGAAGCACTCTTTAAAGTGCTCAAACAGATCCAGGTACCAGAAGGCATCGCTACAGACAAAATAAGTCACGTGGCGGATTCTATTTTCACCATGGACTAGATATCTTTCTCCCTTGAAGAGCTAGGAGAAGATAGAGACCAACATACAAAACCACTATTTATAGTGGTAAGGTGCAATGACACAATTGTCTCCCGAGTACTCATCGACAACGGGTCGTCCTTCAATGTGTGCCCATTGGCTACCCAAACTTATTGGGGGTCGATCCAAGCAATATTAAACCCAGCTCAACGGTGGTTAAGGCTTTTGACGGGTCAAAAAGAGACATAGTAGGAGAGATAAACTTGCTAGTGGAGATTGGCCCGCAAGTGTTCTACATATCCTTTCAAGTCCTTGACATCCCAAGATCTTTCAACCTACTTTTGGGAAGGCCCTGGATATATACTGCCGGAGCCATACCCTGCAGTCTCCATCAAAGGGTCAAATTCATTACAAATGGGCAGATAGTCACTGTGCTGGGCGAGCAGGATTATGCCATTACAAAGAAACCGCTATACCATACATTGGGGGATGATGGTTCCGAAGACCTTGGTCTCCAAATATTCAACGAGGTGAATGTGGTGACCAGTAAGAAACGTTTGGACTAGGGTACGTTCCTACAGCTCAAGAAGAAGCACAAGCCAGAGGTGTCAAAGGCAGGATGAAAGAGAAGCCAAGCAACACCCCGATGCGCATTCCACCCCTCTAGTAATCTTTCAGACAAGCAACTACCATTTAAGAGCCAAGGATAAGCGAACATGACTTCAGCAATGGGAGCCCAACCCCTCGCAAGTCCAAACAGCATCCAACTCTCAATAATTGGTTCTATTATCCTATTAATAACGCTAGGTCAGCTTAAGGATAGAGAACGATTGTTAAATAATTTTTATTGAGACTTCTTCATAATTCAAGAAATTACAGTTTGTCTTACTTATATATATCTGCTTTCATTTTACTTCGCCCAGATCTCCTACCATCGAACATTAGGGACATTTCGCGTAGGTAGAAAATAAAAAACGCTGATATCATTTCCAACACTGCTGGGTCAGTTGTTAGAGGCGATATCCTTAACCACGAAATAATATAAGAAAATTGGCAAAAACATGAACAGAGCGGAATTTCAATCGAAGAGCCGGTGGAGACAGTAAATCTAGGAAGCATTGAGAAACCTAAAACATCGGGACCAATTTGAATGCCGAGCAAAAACATGAGATGACCAAGCTGTTAACTGAATATGCAGATGTGTTCGCCTGGTCATATGGTGACATGCCAGGACTAGACCAATCAATAGTAGTTCACAGGCTTCCTACGAGGGAAGATGTCAAACCTAAAAAACAGAAATTAAGAAGATTTAGGCCTGACATCTTATTAAAGATTAAAGAGGAAGTCAAGAAACTGCTAGAAGTAGGGTTCATCGAAGTGTCCGATTACCTAGAATGGGTAGCGATTATAGTCCCTGTTATGAAAAAGAATGGAAAAGTACGCGTATGCGTAGACTTCCGGGACTTAAACTAAGCTACACCAAAGGATAACTTCCCCCTACTTCACATTGATGTTCTAGTGGACAACACTGTAGGAAACCATCTTTTCTCATTTATGAACGGTTTCTCAGGATATAATCAAATAAAAATGGCCGAAGAAGATAAAACCAAGACGACTTTCATCACAACATGGGGGACTTTCTGTTACAAAGTCAAGCCCTTTGGTTTGAAAAACGCCGAGGCAACGTATCAGAGAGCCATGGTCGCGATACTTCATGACATGATGCATCGAGAAGTCGATGTATACGTCGAGGTCATGATAGCCAAGTCTAAAGAAGAAGAAAGCCATGTAGATATCCTGAGAAAATTGTTTAAACGATTGAGAAAATTCTAGCTCACGTTAAATCCGGAGAAGTGCACTTTCGGGGTTACAATGGGCAAATTGTTCGGGTTTGTTATAAGCCGAGAAGGCATCAAAATTGACTGTGACAAAGTAAAGTCTATATTAGAGCTACCTTCCCCACGCACTGTCAAAGAAGTAAGAGGTTTGCTAGGAAGGTTGAATTACATAGCTCGTTTCATCTCACAGCTCACAGATAAGTGCCGGCCACTATTCTGTCTGTTGAAAAAGAATGCCGTAGTAGAATGGGATGACGAATGCGAAGAAGCAATGAGGACGATCAAAGACTATCTCATAAAACCTCCAGTCTTGATTGTCCCGAAGCAAGGGAAGCCCTTATTCTTATACCTCACGATACTCCCTGAATCCATGGGATGTGTGTTGGGGCAAAAAGATGAAGAGGGAAGAGAGCGTTCCATATATTACTTAAGCAAGAAATTCACAGACAGGGAACAGAGGTATTCAGAAGTAGAGACGACTTGCTATGCTCTGATTTGGGTCATGCACCGGTTAAGGCAATAAACCCTTTACTGTCATATTGAGCTGCTGACAAGACATGATCCTCTAAATTACTTGGCAGAAAAACCCGTTTTGATAGGGAGAATCTTTAAATGGCAAATGCTCTTATCAAAGTTTGATATCACATATATAAATCAAAACTCGATGAAAGGGCAATCTTTAGCTGTCCAATTAGCAGAACACCCAGTTGAGGGAAATTCCCAAGAGCCACAAGTTCAATTCCCTGATGAAAATATATTAGCAGTGGAAGGTACATCAATAGAAGATTATGGGATAGACGGGAACTCTAAGTAGAAAATGTTCTTCGACGGAGTTGCCAATGTATTCGGTTGTGGGATCGGGGTAGTGTTGATATCCCTAGACAAAACACAATTCCCTTCAGCAACAAGGCTCACATTTCCCTATACCAATAATAACGCAGAATATGAGGCGTGTATCCTCGGCCTCAAAATGGCTTGCCACAGGGAAATTCGTGAATTAGAAGTATACGGAGATTCATCACTTATCATATTACAGACAGGAGGGGAATATAAGACTAAAGACCCCAAGTTGGTACCATACCATCGGCATTTGACAGAGTTAATCAAAGAATTCAAAGCAATCACTTTCACATACGTCCCAAGAACTCAGAATCAGTTTGCAGATGCACTCACCACACTAGCATCTATGATTCAGATAATAGGGGGAGCCGAAGTCCAACCGTTGAAAATAGACATTGAAAATCGGCCCACCTTCTGTTTAGCAATTGAAAAAGCACAAGATGACAAGCCCCGGTATCACGACATCAAAACTTTTCTCCAAGAAAGCAAATACCTTAAAATGGCTAGCAAGAATGACCAAAGAATACTCAGAAGCCTAGCAAGTCATTTCTTATTAAGTGGGTCTATGCTTTACAAAAGATCGTTTGATACCACCTTGCTAAGATGTGTGGATAAAAATGAAGCATATCAACTGATGAAAGAAGTACACGAAGGGGTATGTGGACCTCACATGAACGGCTACATGTTGGCCCGAAAAATCATGAGGTCAGGTTACAATTGGTTAACCATCGAATCAGATTGAATCAAATATGTCAAGCACTGTCATTTGTGTCAAGTGTATGCAAACCGAAAAAATGCTCCGCCCAACGAGTTGCACTCGTTGTCAGCACCATGGCCTTTCTCCATGTGGGGGATCGACATAATCGACCCAATCACTCCGATAGCATCAAATGGCCACAGGTTCATATTGGCAGCAATTGATTACTTCACCAAGTGGGTAGAAGCTTCATCATATGCCAATGTCACCAAAAGGGTAATAGTCCAATTCTTGAAAAGAGACATAATAGCTCGATATAGAGTTCCTGAGTCCATCATCACCGACAATGGTACCAATCTTAATAACTGATATGCTCAGAATGTATATATAAAATGGGAGCGTAAATTGCAGCAAGTGCACTGGTCATATCAAGTAATAGAGTGGTGAAAAGTAAGGTTGTCGATCCCTCGAGGAACCAATAGAGTACTAGACCTATGGAAATTCTTATCAATATCCAAGTGATTAAAAAGGGCTTTTGAAATGTCTAAGCTAAAAATTTAACTTAAAGCAAACAAGGAGAATTTTATGAAGAATCTGTCAATTATGAACGAGGGAAATTAGAATTCACCTTAGATTCATTAATCAAACTGCTACCATGTTATATCAACTAGTGGTTATAAGGTTAGTCAAGTGAGTTTAGAAAATCCTTTTTAGGGATGTTAAACTTAAATCAATTAGTCAGCTTCCGCATCTCCAATTAACCAAGGAATCAAAATTATGTTCATACACCTCCCGATGCTACAAACAACTAATGCCCTAAATCAATTAACCCTAATCCCTTAGTGATTAATTAACAAGAAACATTGCATTGCGCCCTCCATAAACTCTAATTAAACCAATTATCGCAACTCCCGTATTAATAATCAATCTAATTAAGAATTCCTAACAAATCCTAATCAACTCCCATATCAAAAGGATTTCTAACAATTATAATCAAAGACCAATTATAATTGAAATAAAAGGAATTGCAATCATGAATAATCCTAATAATTCCTAATCATATAAAATGGCTACAATTATCCTTTTAAAATTCTAGGGTTTCATCCAATTTCCCAAGGAAAAGATTTAGCAATTCATGGAGATAATACATGGTGATGATTTAAGGAGATTCGTGCAAAAGAAATCACATTCAATAGTTGGATCAAATACTTAAATTGCATATAAGAAATAAAGTTCAGAAATCACCGATTCAACAATATAAATAAGACCTTAATTGCAAGGAACTCCACAAATTCTTCACAAAGGATAATAATCTCCACCAAGATCACAAAGTTTTCTCCAAGATTTGATCTCCACAATTCTCCCTTAAAACTAGGTTAAAACTACTTTAAGAACAAGAAAAATTGACAAAAGTTCCTCCACAAATTGACCTAGGACTTATATATATGCAAGGGGAGGCGAGAAGATGCAATTAAAACAAGACCGGCCCAAGGCCGGCAGCCTTCATTTAGGCCGGCCATAAAGGCCAGCGGCGTTGCATGGAAGTCCGGCGGCTTTGCTTTTTTCCTTTGCCATCCTTCAATCTTTTCATGCTTCAATTTGTATGCAATCTCTCCAAATTGATTAAGCTTTGAACTCAAAGTCCTCCAACATCTAAAATGTAAAAATAAACATGATTAAGTACCATTTCCTTGTGATTTCTCTAAAATCAATAATGAATACTTGCAAATTGCTTAATGAATTATGAGTAAAATATGCCTTTATCAACTCCCCCACACTTAAACTTTTGCTTGTCCTCAAGTAAAATAAAACCAGAAAGAAATCCATCCTAAAAAGTACAAAAAAAAAAATTATTATCATACAAACTTGAACATCTGTCATCTCTACTTCTGACTTACTACTTTGTGATGGCCACCACTCAAACCAAACTGGGAATATGTGATTAGAGTACTATACTCAAAATTAACCAACTAATCTAGAGAAAACAAAATTTAATCCAAGCGTTTAACCTAAGAATTCTTATTCCAAAAGTAGATATTCAGTCCTAAAGGAAAAACACCCATTTAAACTTCACTGGCACTTAGCAAGCATATGATCCTTCACATCACTTCTTTAAACAAGTCAACATAAAATGAAAGCATATGGTATCAATTCCTTTCCTAGATTTTCTCCCTTTTTATTATAAGTCCTGTAACTTATTGATGAGCATTCACTAAAACTCTACTCTTTTTTTTCTTTACTATAAAATAAGTTCGTGTATTGAACTTTTGCTTCTTCGCCCTTATCGCTATAGTGAGATTACTGATTCAGCACATCCCGGGCTCATCACCCAAGCGACCAGGTTTTAAAGGGACCCCATCGAACTCTCCTTGACTCTAGCATTCAAGTTTGGATACTCTTAACTCAATTACCTGAGTCATTAGAGTAATGCAACTTATTTCATTTGAATGCTATACAGAATTAAGACTTTTTTATAAGGGATCACTAAGTAAGGAGTTTCCTTTACCTCTTTCATTTGATGTTGAAAAGCTTTCAAAGCAACTTTCAAGAAGATATACTAGCTAGAGAAGAGACCCGAAGTAGACCTATTTATCTTTCACAAGAGGACTCAATAGACTCTTAAACTTCAAATTATAAGGCTAAAAACTAGGTAAATTTGATTTCTAAATATTTTGTTCATTAATTTTAACTAAGTACAAGAATCACAACAATGGTGAGTAGGGCATAATAATGAGTTATTATTTTTAATAAATCATAAACAGATGCAAAAGGCTATTGCTTTTTTTTTTTTTGTATAATCTCTAGATTTCCATCAAAAATTTTGAAAAAAATTTGCCTAAAAATTGTTAGATAACTCGGGGAAAAATACAGTTCAAGATAATGGAAGGGTATGATCATCAAAGCAGAGAACAGGCAATACTCATCTCAACTTTAATACCTACATTCCCTTCCCCACACTTAAGAATAGACAGTGTCCACACAGTCTCACATCAATGCAAATAACAAAATAAGAAGGAAATAAGAGAAAAGGAACCGGTACTCCCCTGGTATAACATGTAGAAGCCATATTTAAATCCCATCAAAGCTGAACTTAGAGAGATTGGTCCTTCTGAACATTCACCTTGCATTTTCCTAAAAACAATTAAAAGAAAACCAACGAAACACAATAAAGCAAACGTAAATATGGGCTACCTCCCATAGAGCGCTTGTTTTATAGTCATCAGCCTGACTATCAGGGTTTGTCATCTCAGCTTAAATCAAGGAGTTTAAACAACTCCTCCAACACCATTGTCTTCAGATTAGGATTGCAAGCTTCCTTCCATGGTATGGTGCCCTTCTTTTTAGCTTCCACCAATGTTTTGTAGGTGGATATCAACAAACTTACCTACTGGATGTCTGCCCTTGACCACCCCAGGATTTCCCTATGTTCATCTAACTGACCTTGAATCTGCTGCTGCAATTCTCTTGTCATAAGCGCTGGATTAATGTGAGGCCATGGATTTCCTGAATTCAGACACTCATAATCAAACAATTGATTAGAAAAGACATTAGGTTCAAGTGTCTGCATGGGCATTAGTGTCGACATTGGTAGCTTCTCATAGTGGTCTGTCTTCTCAAAAGCAACAACATTTTCAGTCTGGGGTACTTGCTCACAGCCTTTGTTTTCTTGCTCATCCTCATCCCTCAATCATCTATCTCATTCAAGACAGCGTCAAGAGTGGTTTGCCCTACATCTTCCTCCACATGACTGTTAGTAATTTCACCCTCAGTAGATATGTTAGAATACATTGCTTTCTCATTAGACAAAAACACAGAATCATACATATCAAATGTTACTGATAAATCTATTTTAACTCTTATAATTGGAGATGATTAAGTCAATTTTTGAGATAATTGGGCGTGAAAATATAAGATTATGATGCTTGATTGATTTATATTTCAGGTTCAGGTGTGGAAAAGGATGATTTGATGAAAAATATTTAATTCAAGACGAATTGGAGATAAAAGCAAGTAAAAAGGGAATGCTTTGAAGTTAAAGGAAGTCACACGGTTTTATAAACGGCCGTGTGAAGGAATCAGGAGATTACACGGTTCGAATACACGCCCGTGTATCAGACCGTGTATCAGCGTGGAAGAAGTTTTCAGGACAGACCAGTACACGGTTGGAATACACACCCGTGTAAGCCAACCGTGCATTGAGGAGGACACACGGTTGGAATACACAACCGTGTAATCAACCGTGTACGAAAAGAAGATAGAGATATACACGGTTATTGCAAACGGCCGTGTGGGATATACACGCCCAGAGTTCACTGACTCAGAGACATACACGGTTTATCTACACGCCCGTGTGGTATGACCGTGTATCTATCGAGGGAAAGATATCTTCAAATCTTTCGTCTATATTTGAAGGATATCTTCTACACGCCAGAGAGGAAGCTACCTTAGGTATAAATAGTCGTCTTTGAAGAGAGAGAAAGAGGAGAGAGAAGGCAGAAAATACGTACTGGAATTTTGGGAGAACAACAGCAACCAAAGGAATTTTCAAGCTTTAATTCTAGAAGTGTTTCACACATGGATTTGATTATTTCGTTTTGTTATTCTTTGAGAACCATGTGTAGC
The DNA here is from genome assembly GCA_037954665.1 of Laguncularia racemosa. NCBI lineage: Eukaryota > Viridiplantae > Streptophyta > Magnoliopsida > Myrtales > Combretaceae > Laguncularia > Laguncularia racemosa. The sequence continues at coordinate 83,353 of JBBMOL010000669.1, forward strand.
TAATTATATCGTACCCAAATCTTACGAAAGTCTGATTACTATGTGACAATGAGTTTATTGCAAAATTAATGACGATTGAGCATATCTGATTTCATCCATGTTATTTATTATTATTTGTTGATTTGATGTTTGGCCAGCATTAGATTACATTGATTTCGGATAAGTTGATTGGAAAATCTCTTGTTTGAATAGATCATACATCGGATGAAAAGGCTTGTATGCAATCAAGGGATAGAAAGCGTAAGTCTTCCGTATTAGATTGAATGTAATGATTTAATCTAATTGAGGGTTGTGGTATAATCATGCAATTCTGATTGTTGTTAATAAAAGAGGGATCTTTGTTAATACGGTTAGGATTAGGAGTTAGTGATTTTCGAAGAAACATTAACTTAGTGTTAGATGCCCCGCGGATCAGAGATAATCAGTATTCATTAATTAGTTTCCTAAGGATTGAAGTCGCATAGTAATTAGATGAGTAGTAAGAGTGGGGTATGCGTTGGAACATTGACTTTGATAATTTAACTCATTGTTTGATATCCATTGATTTCATTTCTATTAGATATTTTAGTTTAATTTAGGTAATTTGGTTAAATCAATTCACCTCGAATTTGTGCGGTTAGATAGTCGGTTTGAGGTTAGTATTAGTACTTGCTGATCCTTGAGGAGACGATACCTGAACTCAACTCTATACTAATGTAATCGATAGGTGCACTTGCCTAATTGATCGCAAGGAAGAGTCGGAGTACAAAGGATTTTAATTTGTGTGATTGCGATACATTCAACAAGTTTTTGGCGCCGTTGCCGGGGATCGGCGATATTAAGAACACTAAACGCTGACTAATCTGACCATTTCTTCTCTTATAATTTGTTATCCTTGGTTTTTGATACACTCAGAACATATATATAAAATGGGAGCGTAAATTGCAGCAAGTGCACTGGTCGTATCAAGTAATAAAGTGGTGAAAAGTAAGGTTGTCGATCCCTCGAGGAACCAATAGAGTACTAGATCTATGCAATTCTTATCAATATCTAGGTGATTAAAAAGGGGTTTTGAAATGTCTAATCTAAAAATTTAACTTAAAGCAACAAGAAAAATTTTATGACGAATCTATCAATTATGAACAAGGGAAATTAGAATTCACCCTAGATTTGTTAATCAAATTGCTACCAAGTTATGTCAACTAGTGGTTATAAGGTTATTCAAGTGAGTTTAGAAAATCCTTTTTAGGGATGTTGACCTTAAATCAATTAGTCAGCTTCCGCGTCTCCAATTAACCAAGGAATCAAAATTATGTTCATACACCTCCCGATGCTACAAACAACTAATGCCCTAAATCAATTAACCCTAATCCCTTAGTGATTAATTAACAAGAAACATTGCATTGCACCCTCCATAAACTCTAATTAAACCAATTATCGCAACTCCCGTATTGATAATCAATCTAATTAAGAATTCCTAACAAATCCTAATCAATTCCCGTATCAAAAGGATTTCTAACAATTATAATCAAAGACTGATTATAATTGAAATCAAAGGAATTGCAATCATGAATAATCCTAATAATTCCTAATTACATAACATGGCTACAATTATCCTTTTAACATTCTAGAGTTTCATCCAATTTCCCACAAGGATGATTTAGAACATTATAGTATGAGTTGCATAAAAACAATTGAAATAAAGAGGTGCAATGGAATTCATATTAAACAACTAATAAATGGCATAAAAGAAAATAAAGTAAATGAAACAATGGTTATAATCTTCAAGAGCTTCAATCTTCAAAAATGACTCCTTGAATTCTTCAATTGAAAGCAAACTTCAACAAAATGACATTCTTCCTTCAAACTAAACTTTGGAAAAATCTAAAGTACCTAAGGATATTCTAATGATTCAAAAGAAAGACAAATGATGCTAAAACAAAGAAGAAGAACAAAAGGATTCTAAACAAAAGAAAGGATGCTTAACAAAAGAAAGGATGCCTCCAAGGTTCACACAAGGGGTCTATTTATAGATCCAAAGAGGAGGGGGATAAGGTTGATCTGATGAGGATTTGAGTCAGCAAATTAATTAGGATACGATTTTGGAGAGATTCTCGCAATGGATATCCGGGGAGTAATGAAGGCCGGCTCAAGGCCGGCGGCCTTGAATGTAGGCCGGCTTAAAGGCCGGCGGCTTTTCTTCTTTTTGAGGCCGGTTTAAAAGCCGGCTCAAGGCCGGCCCAAGGACGGCGGCCTTCAGTGCAATCCTTCGCTCACTTCTTCAATTTTGTGAAAAACTCCTCCAATTAACTTGTAATTTACTTTTGGGTCCTCAAAACCTGTATTTTCACAATAAATACCATTAAGTATCATTTCTTTATATTTTCTTATAATATTAAAATAAATTTAATATAAGTCCAAAAGAAAATATAAGTATAATGTGATCTTATCAGTTTTACTTTCTTATAAAGGGAACTAATTAAATTGGTTTTCTTTGTAGTTTATGACAAGGAGTTCTTCTTCTAAACTCCTTGAATTCGACCCAAAGATTGATCGGACAATCAGAAGGAAATTAAAGAGTGCTGAACCTGCTGTGAGTGAAGAGGAACTGCTGCTGAGTGAGAGTGAGAATTCAGTAGATAAGAACAGTCAATCAGTGAACAGCAGCGAATCTCATACTGAATCAATGGCGGACGGACGTAGGACCATGGTTCAGTACGCTAGGCCTACTTTGGGTAGTACCGGATCGTGTATAGTCATGCCTGCAATAGAGGCTAACAACTTTGAAGTCAGGGCCTCTACAATGAATATGATCCACAATCAATGCCAATTTGATGGATTACCTGACGAGGACCCTCATGCTCATATTCAGATGTTCCTAGACATCTGTGTTACCGTTAAACAGAACGGGGTGTCCGATGAGGCGCTAAAGTTGCGTCTGTTTCCTTTCACTTTGAGAGGAAAAGCGAGGCAGTGGTTCAGTTCTTTGGACCAGGACTCCATCACGACTTGGACCCAGCTGGCGGAAACATTTTTGGACTATTACTTTCCGCCTTCTAAAACTGCCAGGTTGAGGAATGATATCACATCGTTCCTTCAGTTGGAAAATGAGCCACTCCATGAAGCTTGGTTGCGATTTAAGGACTTGCTTAGGCGGTGCCCACACCACCAAATGCCTAACTGGTTGCAAGCCTCAACTTTCTATAATGGGCTTGACTATCCGACGCGACAAACCATCGATGCTGCTGCTGGTGGCACACTTGATGTCAAGACTCCTGAAGAGACTTTAGAATTGTTTGAGAACATGGCCAAGAACAACCATCAGTGGAGAAATGCCAGAGCAAGACCGAGAGTGGCAGGTGTTCATGAAGTGGATATGATGACCACAATTGCGGCAAAGGTCGATGCTCTAGCTAGAAAGGTCGATGGGATGGCAATGTCTGCACCACCCCTATATTATCCAACCGATTCATCAATCGATTTCATGGCACAAGAGACTACAGAGCAGATTGATTATGTAGGTAACCCTACAAGGCCTCAAAACAACCCTTACAACAACACCTATAATCCGGGTTGGCGCAATCACCCCAATTTTTCATGGAGTAATCCACAAATCCCTCGGGGCAATGCACCCGCACCGGGATTCCAAAGGCCTCCTCCACCACCTTTTCCAGAAAAGAAATCCAATCTAGAGGACATGATCTCCAAGTTCATCCAAACATCCGAGCAACGCCAACAATCCACAGAGGCAGCTCTAAGGAATCATGAGGCGTCCATTCATAACTTGGAAACTCAGGTGGGTCAGATAGCAAAATTGCTTTCAGAAAGACCGCAAGGATCCTTGCTAGGAAACACCGAACCCAATCCTCGGGAACAGGTAAAGGCAGTGACTCTAAGGAGCGGTAAGGAATTGCAATCTGACACTATTGGAGTGCAAGGGGTTATGCTTGAAAAAGGGGTTGAGAAGAAAGAAGAAGGGGGTGTTGAGAAGGAACAAGGGGCTGAGGAGATCAAAGAGAAAGAGTGTGTTCAAGGGAAAGTTAAAGCATCCACTGTTCAGCTATACAAGCCTCCAATTCCATATCCGGGACGTCTGAAAAAGGATAAGGATCAAGAGCACTTCGGTAAGTTTCTAAACTTGTTTAAACAATTACATATCAACATACCGTTTGTGGAAGCTCTTGCGCAGATGCCCAGGTACGCGAAATTCCTAAAGGATTTGCTCTCGAATAAGAAACGGTTGGAAGATATCTCTACTGCAGTTGTTGGAGCTGAGTGTTCGGCGATTTTACAAAACAAGTTGCCCAAGAAGCTCAAGGATCCGGGTAGTTTCACTATTCTATGCTTAATAGGTGAACTACCGATGGAGAAAGCTTTGGCGGATCTCGGGGCGAGCATAAACCTGATGCCATACTCATTGTTCAAGCAACTGAACTTGGGAGAGCCAAAGCAAACGAGGATGAGCCTGCAACTGGCAGATCGCTCGATCAAGTTCCCTAGAGGAATCATTGAGGACGTCCTGGTTAAGGTAGAAAACTTTATCTTCCATGTTGATTTTGTAATCCTTGATATGGATGCAGATGTGGAGGTCCCGCTGATCTTAGGACGACCATTTTTGGCCACTGCAAGAGCTGTGATTGATGTGGCGGATGGAAGATTAGTTTTGAGAATGGGGGAGGATGAACTAGTAGTGAGAATCCCAGCAGCACTGAAACAAACTTTGAACGCTGACGATACATGTTATGCTATAGATTGTGTTGACAGGTCGGTAAATTGTGTTATGCAAGAGTTGATGTGTAGAGATCCTCTTGAATTGAGTTTGATAGCGGATAATGATGAAGTGGGTGAAAATGTGGAGATTCAAAATGTGAAAGCTCATCTGAGAGTTTGTGAGGAAGTAGTTTGTAGAAAGGGGTTTGAGAAGATTGGGGTCAGTGAGGAAGGAAGATTGAAACCGTCGGTTGAGGAACCCCTAGAACATGAGTTGAAGCAACTCCCTGAGTACCTTGAATATGCCTTTTTGGAGGCCGATTCTAAACTCCCTGTCATTATTTCAGCTGGTCTGACAAGGGAGTAAAGGGATAGCTTACTAAGGGCCTTGAAGAAGCACAAGGGTGTTCTTACTCGGAAGATATCTGATATAAAGGGTATTAGTCCTTCGTTTTGCACCCATAAGATCCTGTTGGAGGAGGATTTCAAACCTGTGGTGCAACCTGAAAGAAGGTTAAACCCTAACAAGAAAGAGAGCCAAGAGGAGTTTAGACTCCACCCTCCGGTGACTTAATCACAAGGAGCTTCATTTCGTCGAGCAAGCGATGTTAAACAAAAGCGCTTGATGGGAGGCAACCCATGCAATTAGGTAAGTTTCATTTTTGTTTTGAGTTATCACCATATTTGTTTTTCTTTTTCCAAAGTTGTGCAGAGGAGTATTTATGAAGAAGCTTTTTGAGGAGATGGACTTCAAGAAATAATCAAGAGAAGGAAAATTTTAACCTTCAGGAGACACACGGATTAAATACACGGGCGTGTATCGTGCCCGTGTAGAGAGAAGGGTGACCCACAGAGTAATACACGGTCAAAACACACGCCCGTGTGTCCTGACCGTGTATACAAGGAAATTTTGAACAAGGTAGACACGGCAAAGGGAAACGGTCGTTTATCAAATCCGTGTATGGGGAGCGAGCCACAGAGGAATACACGGTCAGTACACACGAGCGTGTGTCCGACCGTGTATGAGAGGTAAGTTTTCTAACTAGAAGTCAGAGGGGTACACGGTTGTATAACACGGCCGTGTGTTATACCCGTGCTTTCGCAGCTTAGGCCTATACACGGGCGAATTACACGCCCATGTATGGGGACCGTGCATGTTCGGGTATTTATACCCTTTTTGATAACCGTACCCCTCATTTTCACTACACTCTCATCTACATATCTTTTCTCTCTATACATCATTCCCTTCCCATTCCCTTGTTGTTTTCCCTCTCCCATTGCTTTGACAAGGTAAGATCTTTCTCATTCTTTTTCCTTTCTCTTGCTTCCCTCTCTATTTTCTCACTCAATGTCAGATTTCCATGTGAATGTGGCATGTTATAACATGTGGAGGATAATGAAACCTTAGGGATTTTGTTTATCTGAGTATGGATGATGTTTTTCATGCGATTTGTGAAATTTTTCCATTCTCCATTGCTCGATCGCTGTTTGGATTAGAAAATCTAGGGTTTCGAACCGTTCATGCGTGATCCTTTGTGATTGGAACGTATTTTGGATTGCATGCTAAAGGGATTTTTGCTTTAAGCACCATTAGTGCATGTGATTGATGATTCTCTCGTAATTTCTTGCAATACACGGCCGTTTATGAGTTATTTTTCAAATTTTGGCGGGGATTTTCTGATTTACACAGCTACAATACACTCCCGTGCCCAAGAACCGTGTATGATACTGTGAACCTTAAGTTTGATGATTTTGCATGCTTCCGTGATGCTAATGGTGGAGTCCTTTGTTTGCGATGTGGTTATTTAATGTATTACCTACGGGCTTTGTTTGTTTTACACCCTTTTTATTCTTGGTATGATCAGGTTCTGCTTATTTCCTTTGACAAAATGCCACGCGTCAAGACTGTTGCTCAAAAGAAGAAAAGAAGCCGATCCGAAACGGTAGTTCAAGCCAATCTAAAGCTCTTCGATACCCTGTAAATATTCGAGAGAAGGATAAAGAACTCTTTACCCTATATAAGTCAAAAAAGGTCATCAAACCGAATGTGGTGTTGGACTGGGACGTTTTGAGAAGATTTGGGTTGGTCCAACAATTTGAGAGGCTCTTAGCTGACCGAGCCTGGTTTCACCTGTTCATGATCGAAGAAGACTTATATGAGGAGTTAATTCTTACTTTCTTAGCCACCTTCAAGATTTCAGGTACCATGAATGCTGGCGTAAGAAACGAAGTTGAGTTTCTGGCCTAGGGTGAGTACCATAAGATGTCCATGACTGAGTTCATAGAGGTTATGGGCATCTATGATGGGGGTTTTCTTCAAACCCCTGAGTTTCGCGCCCTTCCGGTTTCATGGGGCCCAAAGAATTCTATCTCCTTATGGACTCAGTATGGTATTGGTGCCTATAGTGCCTCTCACACCAAGGCCTCTCAATTGAGAAATAGAGTACATCATATCCTACATTACATTATGGCTCGCTCTACCACGGGGAGGATCGATTCAGAAGGCGTTGTTAACGCCAAAGACTTATTTCAGTTGTGGGCCATGCATACTGGAACCCGCGTCAATGTGGGTGTTTTTGCCGCTTTTTGTCTTCAACGCCAGGTAGAGAAAGGACTGAAAGGGGTTTTCCTAGGTGCTCTAATTATTAGAATTTTGAAAAATCTGGGTCTATTCCCACATCGAGCACCTAGTGATTTCATTGGGCGATCTCTGAAGCTTAAAGCCAGGATATTAAGCGATTGGAATTTCCACCCAATTGACGTTGGCGCTGAAGAGGAGATAGGGGAAGAGGAAGAAGAGGAACCACAACTGCAGGCTGAACCATCCGTCAATGTGCAGATGCTAGAGATGGTTTCTCAGCTATCGCGTGATGTGGGAGAAATAAAGAAAAGCCAGAAGATGATGAAGCAGAAGATCACTAAGATGGAAAAACGGCAGAAGGGACTGAAGAAGTTTTTAATCGATTGCTTCACCAAGCTTGGTGAGAAGTTAGACATTCAGTTCTCTTCCTGTGCCAGCTCCAGCGAAGAAGACGTGATCCCTCCTGAACCGATCAGCCGACAGCGGCATACTGAGGGAGGATCGTCTTCTGCGCCACTTGCTCCATCAGAGGAAAGCCCCCACAGACCAGGCAAGGAGCGAATGGTTGTTGAGGAAGACTCCGACGATGACGACTATGAGTCTGAGAAGGATGATGACTGATTTTTCCTAACTATTTGCTAACTTGTCTGTCTAACCCTGAATTGTTTCTATTAACTATTTGCTGTGACTTTGATTATCTGTGATAAACTTTGATGATATTAACCTGTGCTTATTTGTTTTGGTGATACTCATTTCTTTTAGTTTCTCTTTTAGTGTGTTTTGTTTTTAGGATTTTCTTTATACCCATTTAGCCTTTCGATGGTGCGGATTGAATGTTGAAAGCTGATGATCTCCAAAGGATGATTCGAGGATTTTGCACTGGCATAGAGTTTCCCCTGTGAATGACTTGCCACATATAGATTTCAGGGGAGTTTCCCTTTTCTTTCTCCTTTTATTTTCCTTGTTTTTATTTTCTTTCTTTCGTGTACTTTGTGGGCAGACATTGGGGACAATGTCTGATTTTAAGTGTGGGAAAGGGAATAGAAAGAACAGAAAGATATCACAAGAGCAATGAACTTATGGACTTTTAAATAATGCTCAATTTCCCTTGTTTAAGTAACATTTGGAAGCTTAATGATGATGAGAAATAGTTTCTCAGGAAACATAAAATTACACTTGTATAGGCAGCTATTTCATGGAAAATTTTTCGAATTTTGCATTATTCTCTTATTTTGTATTCTCTTTACCTTTTTAGAGTTATAGTATGGTATCCATGTGAGGGAGACTTACTTGTTATTTAGGCTTTCATTTCAGATTTAGGATTTGATTTTGCAATCTTGAATGAATGAACAAGTGATACTTATAGCTTGGTGACTTTCCCTTACACAAATAATGGAATAGAACACAAATTGGGAGTAATTTGATGAAAAAAAGAAAAAAAAATTATTATGAATAATAACAAATAGTTCAGAAGTGGATCTCATTGACTCGAGTAATTAAGTCCGAGGGGTGCCCTTTTGGGGGAATAACATCTATTGACTTGAGTGATGAACTCGGGATCATTGGCTGAAAGCTCTCTACAAGGGTTATGAGTAAAATCCGAGAAAACTAAACTAAATGAGGCTTTAAATTAGAATATTTGGATTCGAGTGGTAGAGGTTCGAAGGGGTATCTTAAAACCTAGTAGCCTAAGATCGTCTGGTCTGGGACTTACTGGCCAAGGAAACCGCTCTTATTCACTAAAAGAAAGGAATTGATTAGTTAATTCAACCCGAACAAGTAAATCCGAGGGACGCCCTCTATGCTTGAGGGGATAACATCTGTTAACTTGGGTGACGAGCCCGGGATTATCGATTAAAAGTTCGTTACATGGGTTAATTGACTAAGAAAAGGTACTAAAAGGTTGAACTCCCAATCCAAAAAGGGAAAAAGATCCAGGAAATAAGTGGATGTATATGCCTGAGTTCTATGATTGTAAGTCTGATCTTAACTTTGAGATTTTTGGTTAAATGATAAAGGGTAAAAGTTTCACTTACTTGGATTAATACTGGAAATCTACTATTGGTATTTTGAATACAAGTTCTTAATAAGATTGAGTGATAAGAAAGGCGAATTTTGGAAAATGGTGGCTATCCTAGTATAAAGTGGGGTTAATGATTGAATTTCTTCCTGAGTTTTAAGAATTCTGAGAATTGAGACTTCCATATGCGTAATTTGCTTGAGGACAAGCAAATGCTTAAGTGTGGGGAAATTTGATAAATCTATTTTAACTCTTATAATTGGAGATGATTAAGTCAATTTTTGAGATAATTGGGCGTGAAAATATAAGATTATGATGCTTGATTGATTTATATTTCAGGTTCAGGTGTGGAAAAGGATGATTTGATGAAAAATATTTAATTCAAGACGAATTGGAGATAAAAGCAAGTAAAAAGGGAATGCTTTGAAGTTAAAGGAAGTCACACGGTTTTATAAACGGCAGTGTGAAGGAATCAGGAGATTACACGGTTCGGATACACGCCTGTGTATCAGCGTGGAAGAAGTTTTCAGGACAGACCAGTACACGGTTGGAATACACACCCGTGTAAGCCAACCGTGCATTGAGGAGGACACACAGTTGGAATACACAACCGTGTAATCAACCGTGTACGAAAAGAAGATAGAGATATACACGGTTATTGCAAACGGCCGTGTGGGATATACACGCCCAGAGTTCACTGACTCAGAGACATACACGGTTTATCTACACGCCCGTGTGGTATGACCGTGTATCTATCGAGGGAAAGATATCTTCAAATCTTTCGTCCATATTTGAAGGATATCTTCTACACGCCAGAGAGGAAGCTACCTTAGGTATAAATAGTCGTCTTTGAAGAGAGAGAAAGAGGAGAGAGAAGGCAGAAAATACGTACTGGAATTTTGGGAGAACAACAGCAACCAAAGGAATTTTCAAGCTTTAATTCTAGAAGTGTTTCACACATGGATTTGATTATTTCGTTTTGTTATTCTTTGAGAACCATGTGTAGCTAATTATATCGTACCCGAATCTTACGAAAGTCTAATTACTATGTGACAATGAGTTTATTGCAAAATTAATGACGATTGAGCATATCTGATTTCATCCATGTTATTTATTATTATTTGTTGATTTGATGTTTGGCCAGCATTAGATTACATTGATTTCGGATAAGTTGATTGGAAAATCTCTTGTTTGAATAGATCATACATCGGATGAAAAGGCTTGTATGCAATCTAGGGATAGAAAGCGTAAGTCTTTCGTATTAGATTGAATGTAATGATTTAATCTAATTGAGGGTTGTGGTATAATCATGCAATTCTGATTGTTGTTAATAAAAGAGGGATCTTTGTTAATACGGTTAGGATTAGGAGTTAGTGATTTTGGAAGAAACATTAACTTAGTGTTAGATGCCCCGCGGATTAGAGATAATCAGTATTCATTAATTAGTTTCCTAAGGATTGAAGTCGCATAGTAATTAGATGAGTAGTAAGAGTGGGGTATGCGTTGGAACATTGAATTTGATAATTTAACTCATTGTTTGATATCCATTGATTTCATTTCTATTAGATATTTTAGTTTAATTTAGGTAATTTGGTTAAATCAATTCACCTCGAATTTGTGCGGTTAGATAGTCGGTTTGAGGTTAGTATTAGTACTTGCTGATCCTTGAGGAGACGATACCTGAACTCAACTCTATACTATTGTAATCGATAGGTGCACTTGCCTAATTGATCGCAAGGAAGAGTCGGAGTACAAAGGATTTTAATTTGTGTGATTGCGATACATTCAACAGTTACCTGGTCATCTAGTGCTCTAAGGGTGAGCTTACCTTGTCCTACATCAATTAGAGCTTGACCTGTGGCTAGGAATGGTCTATCTAGAATGAGTGGAATGTCCTCATCTTTTTCCACATCCAGTATGACAAAGTCCACTGGAAATATGAATTTATCGGCCTAGACTAAGACATCCTCTACTGTACCCTTGGAAAACCTTAAGCTCTTATCAGCTAGCTGCACAGTGATTGGTCTCCTCTTGCACTTTTGTGGCTGTATTCCAAGCTTCCTAAAAACTGAAAGTGGCATTAAATTAATACTTGCACCAGAATCAATCAAAACATTCTCAAAATCAATATTACCAATGGTGCAAGGGATACTGAAACTTCCCTGATCTTTCAGCTTTCTAGGTAGCTGAGTAGATTTCTTCTCTATGACAGCTGAACTCTCGCCAAGAAGCATTACTTTCTCAACACTCTCCATAGATCTTTTGTTAGAGAGCAGCTCTTTCATGAATTTGGCATAGGATGGAATTTGCTTCAAGGCCTCTAAGAGAGGTATATTGATTTGAAGCCCTTTAAATATGTCACAAAACTTGGCAAACTGGGCTTCCAACTCCCTTTGCTTGAGTCTTCCTGGGAAGGGGATAGGTGGAACATAAGGCTGCAACACTGGTGCTTTGGATGTGAGTTCCTCCTCCTTCTACTTACCTTTCTCTGGATCTTTCTCTTGAATTTTTACCTGCCTTTCAGCTTTCTTCACCTCCTTACCACTCCTTAGCATGATGGCATTAACATGATGGGTGTTCTCCTCAATTTTGCTAGGAAAAGACCCTGAGAGTTTAATACTTAGCTGCTGTGCAATTTGACCGAGCTGACCCTCCAAGTTTCTGATAGAAGCTTGTTGGTTTTACAGGAGGGTGTCAGTCTTTTGCATGTAGCTCTTCATGAGCTCTTCCATCTGAGTGGGTTGCTGTTGAGAATAGGCATTCTGAGTAGAGGCTTGTCTGAGAAATCCAAGGGGCGGGTTAAGTGCTTGATTCTCATTCCTCCATGAGAAGTTTGGATGATTGCGCCACCCAGGATTGTATGTATTTAAATATGGTCCTTGAGTACCTCTCTGGAGGTTGCGTACAAAGTTTACTTGCTCTCCACTAGATGGAGCTGACAACTTTCCAGCCATGCACTCACTAGCTGAGTGAGGTCCTGAGAAAATTTCACAACTAGAAGATGGATTAGCATTAAAAGAATTTGAATAGTCAAGTCTACTTACCTGAGTGGTGAGGGCAGCTATTTGAGCAGTCAACTGAGCTATACTGACATTGTCATTCACTGAAGCCACTCTTGTACCACTTCTCTCATTTTTCCCAAATTTTGTGCACTAGAGGCCATCTCTTCTACC